>VDFB02000017.1:69830853-69979553 GCA_007258455.2 Sequoia sempervirens
TTTAATATATTGGTTTCATGCACTTAATATGTTACATAAATTATGGACTTTATTATTGTTTGAAATTTTAATTTACACATGTACATTTATGCATTTTATGTTCATAGTCAAGACATTAATGTGAAATTTAGTGATCTCATACATGTATTAATATATGACATTTTAATATTTATACTTTGCAAATTTAGTGATTTCATACATGATATACATGATATGTACATTCAATAAATAGCGATAATTACTCAATGAACTTATATAACTATGGTTCAAGTAGGAAAATTTCTTTCAATTATAAGATAATCCATTTCTTTTAATTCATCATTTTGTATAACATTCATCATCAAGGAATATGATGTTGGTTTCCAAGAGCTAGTGTTTATGATTAGTACCTAGGTGGATAGTGTTGTGTGGTCTCACAACATGCACGTTGCATTTGAAAGGTATAGGGGCCATGGTTAGCATGACAATGTGTGCTTCCTAATTGAATCAAAAAAGTTTAAAGAACCTATTTTTGTGATAAATTCACTTGTGGAGGTGTTTAAAACAATTTAAACCAAGAGTAGACTTGTTTTTAAGAATTTTGAGTCTTACAAAATTGAGACTTTTATCTTAGCACATTCCACATTTGGTAAAGTTAGGCCAGGTAGCCGAGTATAAGGCTAGACAAAGAATTTCTTATGTGACCTAATTTACCATAGGTGATAAAAAAAAGAATTACCAAAGCTTGGACCCAAAATTTATATTAAACCATATATGTCAAAAATTGTGAATTAAAAGTAGTATTGAATCAGATTTAAAAGTATAGATGGATAGTAGGTAGTGACAGTATTTTCTCACAAAAAAGAGAAGTCATAATCTTGGAATAAATGTCTAAAAAATATCTCACTCTAGAGCCATATAAGCAAAAATGATTAGGAATTATGTAACTTTGTGAATTCCTTAAAATTCCTTTAATGATCAAAATCTCAAAGATGCTAAAAGTGCATCAATTAGGTAAATCAAAAGGCTTGATTTGGTATAAATAATGGATGAAACAAGGTTATGTCTTAATTTATTGGGATTTTAATTTTGATGCAATTAAGTGCAAAGTAATACAATTTTTTAGTGCAAAAAATTCTAAAGGATATAGAGGTGGAGTTGAATGTCGATCTAGCAGTGAATGTTTTTCCTAATCCAAAAGTAGATGATTTTTTTGATTTCATACATGATATACATGATATGTACATTCAATAAATAGCGATAATTACTCAATGAACTTATTCAATTCATGCCAATCAATAATTAGTCGATAAATCATAATTTACAAACAAAAGCAATCTATTTATATACTAGAAAGGATAAAATTTTAAGAAATAAACAATACCATAGAAGATTAGAGAATAAAAGCATTAATAAACACTATAAATAATAGTTCATCTAACACTAATTTATAAGTTGTCAAACAAAATGGACGCCTTAAAAGCCCCAAAGGAGTCATAATAGAAACATCTTAAGTGGGATGTCTTAAGGTTATAATAATGCCTTAAGGGGATGCCTTAAGGGGTCTTAAGGGACGCCCAAATAAGTAAGAGAACGCAGCACTATGGGGATTGCCCAAGGGTCCAAGGTATTGCCCAAAGGGGTCAGTAATAGAACGTATGTAATTAAGGGGATGTCTTAAGGGGGCCCTGTAAGGGACAAGCCCGAAGGGGTCATAATAGAACATGTTAATTAAGGGGATGTCTTAAGGGGTCTTAAGGGGATGTCTAAAGGGGTCATAATAGAACGTGTTAATTAAGGGGATGTCTTAAGGGGTCTTAAGGGGTCTTAAGGGGATGTCTAAAGGGGTCATAATAGAACATGTTAACTAAGGGGATGTCTTAAGGGGTCTTAAGGGGATATCTAAAGGGGTCATAATAGAACATGTTAATTAAGGGGACATCTTAAGGGGATGTCTAAAAGGGTCATAATAGAACATCTTAAGGGGATGTATTAAGGGGTCTTAAGGGGGTGTCTTAAGGGGATGTATTAAGGGGTCATAATACGTCTTAAGGATATAATTGATTTAACAATAATGTATGCATGATATTTAGTGATTATAGACATAAACATAAAGTTTCAAAGTAGGAAAACATGCACATTTAAGAAACGAAATATATAGAATATTGATTTGATACATAGAAGTACATAGAGTATGTTTAATTTTGTAAGTATGTATGTACATATATGTCATCTCAAAACAATGTTTACAAAATTTGGATATGCCATCTCAAGAACATCTCAAACTCGTGGCTAGAATGTAGTAGGTCTTCACACCACCTGATATCAAAAAGGTACAAGCAGTATCAATGAAATTATCAAAACATACATATTTTAATTTATATAAAATTATCTATATGTATAGAACTCAAGTACCTGCATTTAAAAGTATTCCACACATGTTTGTAGGTTGAATCCATACATCCTCTCCTTTTTGTTTCAAAGTATAAAATAAATGCAACGATGGCTCTAGGATACAAAAAATGACAATATATCAATTTTAACTATTAATGTCCAAGCAATATCAATATGTAATCAAAACATGTATTTAAATATAATTTAACTAATAATTACCTGTTTTTACTTAGTATTCCATGTTGTCTAGGTTGAATCTGCATGGACTAGATCCTTTTTGTGATTATTCCTTAAGGATGTATAAAAGGACAATTTAAATCAATTTCAACTAATAACACACTTGACCAATGTTGAAACATGTATTTAATGTATTTAAAAGGACTTGAAATAAAACTAAAACTATATTTACCTGTATTTACTTATTCCATTGTACCATCTGCATCCTCTCTTTTTTGCAATGCATCTATGATTGCCTCATGCTCTTCCATAGAAATTGACCATAGCAATTTTTTTGAAGGTCTTCCACAATACCGCTCTAGTTTTATATTTGTTTCCACCACCAAATGTGAATAATGCATAATCTTTTTATGTGTTTCATAGTCTTCAAATGCAGGTAGACCATTCTTTCTTCTCAAGTATTTTCATAGCCAAGTGCCAACAACCACCACCAATCCTATTGGAAAACATGTTAAAAAACCATCATCAAATAAGTTTTCAAAATTTTCTTAAGGGGATCAAAGACTTGTTCTAAAAAATTGCTTAAGGGGGTCTAAAACTTGTTATCATTTGAAATTTGCTTAAGGAGGTGTCTTAAGGGGATCACTGTACTTGTTGGATAATGAAAGCCATCATCATCTTCTCGAGGTGTTATCAACTTATGTTTACTTTCCACATAATGAGCCAACCAATATTCTGTTTGCTCTTCATTCCCCTCAGGTGCAATAACAGCATACACATGTCTTGCCAACAAAATTCAATTTAATAACTTGTGTATATCCATATAAATAATTTAGTATTACAAAATAACTTAATAAAGTGAAATAAAATAAAATAAATTGAATTAAAATTACCTTCTTGTACAAGGTCTGAAACACGGTCATAATCTTTAGATGCAAACAATTGATCATTTTCTTCAATAGTTCTTTCATATTGATTATGTGCTTCTGTAGGTGTCAACGATCTTTGCTCCCACTGTTCAACCCATTATGTATTTTCACAAGCTTAATCTCCTAAGATACAAAACTAGCAAAAACATGCAAGCTCCCTTGTCCAAATAGTCCATGTGCTTGCTGTCGCACTCCTAAATGAATGCCATTTAGTAGATCCACTAATTGTCTCACAATCAACTCTAGAAACAATGTTTTCTTCTTCCACCAACCAAAAGAATCGATGAACTGTAGAGTAATCACTCGAACTGTAGTGCAACACCGACAATCCACAATCTCATGTGTGCATTTCTAGTTTTACTAAACTCCTCAAATTTTAATTGTTCTCTAGCAATTCTTTGACACACCTAATTCTACCCATCATGTTCTCCTTACCATGCTCCACTTTAAAAATCCATATATGTTGGACATTAAGTTCCTGTATTTACCTCTAACCAATAGAACATTCTAGCATTTTTGAACTGCTCCGTACAATTATCTGACCATATGAGGTGTTCTTTCATATGGATTCCTCTTTCCCTTAAATTTTTATAAAATATACTAAAACAATATTGAACAAACTCTGATGAGTGTAACCGGTTGTCACTCAAATAAAAATGATACTCCCTCAAAAATTTTCTTGATTCCTTAGTGCTATCATCTGCATGTCTATAAACATTATGGAAAAACATAGCTACTTGCACTGAATTATAATATTGAGATTGAATTTCCTCTTGTGGAGCGAGAGTATAATTCTCTGCAAAATCAACCATTGAAAGTATAGTACCAATTGGAAATGTGTTTCTACATGTGCGAAATTGGCCATCAAGCCATCGAGCATGTTCAGAGTGCATGACATATTTTGGTACAATTTTATTATTAAATTCACTCATAAATGCATGCACACTAACTTTTTCTCAGAACTAAATCACAACGCTTTTCCCATTTTTCCATCTTTAAAAGAATACTGAACATTCCTAAATCTTTTGACATCTACTAATTGTTGTCCAAAATCATGATCAACACTTTCATGCAAACAAATTCTTAAAAGTGAAAGATTTCCACAGTTAATGCATTGTCTAGAAATACAAGAACTTAAATAAAATAATTTATCATTAGATTTTTCACAAAACAAACCTGAAATAAGCTCTCTTATTGCTTCAGGTGGCATATCAATACCACAATCTTGTCTAATTATGTTAGTATGCAAGGTACAATGTATATATCAAAAAACATCATAAAAATAACGAAATTGAACATGTATTTTACAACAACAAGATATTCGTTGTTTATTAATTTTTACATACCAGGGTTTACATTTTTCAAAAGACCTTTGACTTATTTCAATATTACTGTGTAACACTCTAATTCCTTACAAAATTTTCTATGTACCCAGTTTGTGTTGTATCTGAGGTGTTTTGGGGTGAGGATCGCTAACTTTGGACCCCACCCTAATTTAAAACATCTCTAGCATTAGATGAAACCCTAGTATTATCATGCCAATATTTTTCAATCAAAGATTTAATTTCAACATTCAATTTTATATCAGACCTCGGTAGTCGTCCACTGAAACTCCAACATTGATTGATAGGATCATTTTCTCTTCTTTTTGCCCCTCTTAGTAATGTTTTAGGATGTATTTTTAAAACTTCACTAATATTGTTTACCATTATTTTATTTAAAGTTGCTTTGTTAACTATAACAGTAGTTATAGCTCTTCTTGCTACGTTTTTATCTTTAGATCGACTATTTTTCCCAATAAATTGAATGGCACTAGCAATAGTAGACATAGCATGTTTTAATGATTGATCTTTTCTTTTTGGTTTAACATAAAAGCCTAACCTATTCATTACTTTCCTCATTTTGTGCATTCTCATCAATTGCATCATTAATTGACATTGAAATGCAAATTTTTTACGATAAAAGAATTTGGTGTATATTCTATTTGCATGTGTTCTTATTTGCCTCCAAGAAATTTGACCAGGAAGATTATCAAAAACACCTAATTCTTAAAAAAAGTATTTTCATTAAATTAACATCACATTCTAGATTTTCATCTTCATTTCATCAACAAATAGCTTTTCATTTTTATTTTCTATTTTCATTTTCATCTTCATCTTCATTTTCATTTTCATCTTCATCTTCATTTTCATTTTCATTTTCATTTGCATCTTCATTTCATCTTCATCTCATTTTCATTTTCATTTTCATTTTCATTTTCATCTTCATTTTCATTTTCATTTTCTTATTTTCACCTTCATTTTCATTTTCATTTTCACTTTCACTTAAAAATACAGGTAAGAAAATGATCATTTTGATTTTCACTTGCAACAAAAGATTTTTATTTTTCGTTTTCAACAAATTCTATAAAAGGTTCGTCTCTCTGAATATAGTCAATGTCAACATCATTAAGTCCAACATCTTGTAAAACTTCTACATACAAATTTACCATTTCACTAACATGTGGATTTGAAGACGTACCTAGATTTGTGCATATTGAAACATTCTCCATAGCATTCAAAGAGGGATTTGAAGACATAGTAGGACTTTTTTGTATAATCATATTCTTCTCCAAATCGACTCCTTGCAAATTAACTTCATCTACAACCATGGTATCCTCAATGTTTTCATCTTCAATAGTTGTTGAATTGGTTGCTCCACCATCATTCATTGATTTCATTCTCATTCTTCTTTCTCTTTGTCTTTGTCTCTCTTTTTCCCTATTTTCTTCAACTTGTTGAGGAGTCAATGTCTTCCTTCTTTTATTACGAGCTTTATCTCCAATAATTATAAAATTCTCAAGCACAAATGAATGTTAATAGTGAAATTCTTCTAAATATTCAATCCAAATTGGAAGTTGAATACCTATTAAGAAAAAATTCTTCCTCTTGTGTTCGTCAAAACAAGTAAAAAACTACCACAATTCCACTTTAAAAATTGAGTTTTGACCTGTAAATACAATAGCTTATGAAAAATCATTCATTTTTAGTGCTCTCGGCTGTACATGCAAGTTGCAGACTTCAGAAAACTTGTGCACAGTGAATTTAAATCATATAAACAGGATCCCATTAATAACATAGGATCCCGCTTCAAATGAATTGGGATCCTGATTATAAAATGGGATCTCGTTTATGCATAAGCGGGATCCTGTTTCATAATCGGGATCCGGTTCACCGACTTCGAATGTTGGAGCCGTTGCTTAGTGAATGGGATCCCGTTTATGACAATGGTCAGAATGTTGATCAAATGTAACGGGATCCTGATTAGTAAAAATGATCCCATTTTATAAGCGGAATCCTATTTTTTTTAAATTTGAATTTCCTTTTGCATTGTGGTCGGGTTTTTGCTTAGGTTTTTGGTTCGGGAAAAGCATTGGAAGTCTGAACCTCAACCTTCAACGTGGTTTGACCTGCAAGTTGAAGGTCCTAACAATGTCAAAGAAAAATACCAACTTTGGACATATGGCTGATGACCTTTTTTGCAGAATTTTCTGACAAAATTAAAACCCATTTTAGATGAAACAATGCAGATTCTAAATATGTAATTTGTTTTGCAATTGGATTATTTTTTCTATTTTTCAATTAATTTCTAATAAAATTGGTCCATAAACTTTCAATATCAGAGTTTTTTACTATTTTAATAACTTTTGATCAACATAACATTTTGACAAACGGATTGCACAAGAACAAACTTTAGACAATTCTTTTCAATTTAAAAAAAAAATCAAAAAAAGATAAGTTTAGGTCATCTTATGCATGTCGTACATGACGATTTTTCAAAACGACAAATCTGCCTAATAAAAATTTAACAAAAAAAAAATTCAATAAAAAAATACAAAAATATCAAGAACAAGCTTCAGTGAGTCATAAAACTTATCCCAAAAGGATTTAGAAAAATATGATAATTTAAGTCAAAATATGGATGTTGTACATGTGCATGGTATGGTAAAAAAAATGACTTTTAAATTGGTTTTTAGAAATGCCTATTAAAACTCAATTTGTACAATCTGGGTATTGAAATAAATTACATATTTGGAAACTAGACTCCGAGCACTACATTTTATGATTAGTGACTTTTTTAAAGATTTCATCTCTAAGTGCTTCTAATTTTAAGGTCAAATGTGTCAAATGCTGAAAATCAGATAAAACACTTCCACTTTTTGGCCAAAAAGTGGACTCAACTTCTTGCACACACCCACAACAATTCACAAAATAAATTAAAAGTATACATACATACATACATACATACATACATACACATATTTATGTATGTATGTATGTATATATAACCACAACATAATTTGAAAAAGGAAAACTAAATGAAAAAGCCAACCATTTACTAAATAAAAAGAAACCAAGAAATAAGATAAAAAATAAAAAGCTAACCAATTACAAATTAAAAAGAAACCAAGAAATAAGAGAAATAAATTAAAACTAATTTATAAATAGAAATAATTAAAACTAGAAAAATAAAAATTGAAATTTTATAAAAATTAGGCACAAAAGCACTTGAAAATTCAATAGCTCTAAGATCAAAAATAAATTAAACAACTAAGGCACAAGATAAAAAGCTAATGAGTAGATGAATTCATTAGCTTAGAAAGGCATAAAATCCAAAAAAGAAACCGAATTAAAATAACAAGCAAAAGAAAAATAAAGTTAAAAATACATAGAACAAATTGAGGAACTAAAAGAAACTAAATTTTTTAATAATAAACACAAAAATAAACAATAAAAGAGCACAATAGAAAACAAGAGAAGAAAGGAAACAAACAAGACAACCAACCAAAGAATGAAGAGGAAAACAAAGCCAAAGCGAGAACTAGGAGCCCCAGGGAGGACAGAGGAAGGTGGGGAAAGACTAGAAAGGAAGAGAAAGGGGGAACACGAACCATAGGGCCAAAGGAAGAAAAAGAAAAAGGACAGAGGAGGGTGACTAGCTAAGAGCTAGACAAAGGGAAAAACTAGGAGAAGGGAGGAAAGAGGGGGAGAGCAACAGAGGAGAAGGATCAAGGATGGGGGCAATTGAGGCTTTTAAGGTTCGACAAGAGTGGTTGCCAAGAGAGGCTTAAACTCCATCCTTCATCATGATTGAGGTTGGAAGGGTGGTTGTTGATTGCTATGGCCTCCTTTAGTTTCCACTTGAAGAAGTTGTCTTCTTTACACAAAATTTGAGTGTTTTCTAGACAAATGTGGTGTTTGGTGGAGGAGGAATGCTCTACTAGCGCAAATTTACTAATATGCTCATGCTTGATATTAGTGCTATGCTCCTTGATTCTATTGGAAAACGAGCATCTCGTTTCACCTATGTAAGGAGCACCACAAGAAGAAACAACCTTATAGACTCCAGAGTTAAGACAAATGTCTCTGGAGTCTTTAAGAGGCGGGATGGAATTTTTCACTTTAGAAACAGGCTTGAAAGCACATTGAAGGCCTATTTGTCAACCTCATTGTCAACCTCATTGCCCCTATTTCCTTTGGTTATTATTTGTCAACCTCATTTTTCTTTTGGGTCTCCTCCAGTTTTGTGCCTCTCCCCCCCTTTTCTCTCTCCCTCTCTTCTTATACTAATCTTGGTCTGCAACTCATCATTTTGCATCTCCTTCAGCTTTATATCCTGATGATGGATCATAGAGTGTGATTTGAAATGTTAATGAAAAAACTTGCACACAATCGAATCCAGAAGCAACATAATTACATTAACTAAAAAGATGATAAAAACAATAATACACTAATATTATATTTGTATTAAGCAATTTTATTTCTATTTATTGGTAATGAGACCACTTTATAGCTTCCATTGCTTTATTATACAAAGTAAAAATATAAAAATACAATAATTTTTAAAAGACTCTAAAGTTCATAGTACTAACGACGATAATTCATCATGTAATTTATAGTTTTTTACATTATAAGAAAAAAAACTCTCGTAATTATTTTGTATATGTCAGGCTAAGCACAAAGTATCTTCAAATTAACAATAATTGCACAAATTCGAAGCGTGGGTTATCATTAGCCACTCAATAATGTGTAGGTGATAAAGCTTTTTTAAGGTTAGTAATTTTTTAAAAGTATGATTTCTAAATGCCTTTTTCCTTGGAGTAGTAGTGGTTAATAATAAATAATTGTTTTAGTTTAGTACTAATGATAATTAGGTAATAAAAATTACTTTTATAAATTAAATGCAGAGGAATAAATGTATTTAATATTTCAAAAAATGATTAAAATAAAATTGATATTTATGTATATTTCATTTATTTGGATACACAAAAATTAGGAAATTTAAATATATTCTTTTTAAAAAATTTAGGTCAATTTTGCAGCTTTGTATTAGTTTTGTATCACATGGATTATATATTATGTTTTTTAATAAAACTATTATCATAAAATTCAGTGCAGTTATTAATTAGTAAAGTTAAAACAATATATTTCAAGGAAGGAGCAATAAATTTTAAATAAATCCACTTTAGTTATTAGTTAGTAAAGTTAGTTTTTATTTAAGAATTGTATAATTAAAATTTCTCATATTTAAATTTAATCAAATTGTTGGAATTTAATAGGAACATCTTGGACAAAAAATCTATTAAGAGTTGTTAAATTAGCAATATATCTATTCATTTAATTTATTTTTAAAGTAGTATTATATTTGCATTGGAATAAAGTTCATATTTGAAGGTTAGAGGTATTTATTTTTAAAGTAAAATAATTCAAAATATTCCAGTTCACTCAGGTATGGACAATTTGCATCAACCCAATGAGATTATTGACATATCAAGTAGTTCCAGTTCCCCTATTCTGTCGACCAACTCAATACAATCGATCAACTAGAATGACGCTTGTACAAGCCACATATAGGATTTTGCAAATGACATTACAGTTAGTTGCCTTGACTTGCTACAACAAGAAAAGGCCATTGTTCGAAACGTGCAAAGTGTAAAAGATTGTGACATTCAGTCAATGGAAATAACAGTACATGAATTCCACTCAACTTGTGAGAATTTGGGTTCCTTCTGCACTTTCCTACGTGAAATGAAAGTAGATGAGTTCTACACACAAGGTGGTTCTATCTACATAAAATAAGTGCTTTAGAATTACTTGAATGGTGTCTAATATACTTTCTCTCTATAAATGTGTATATAGCATGTGATTTAACCATGTAACTACAAATTTTACCAACTTATGTATAGTTGGCTATTTTGTAAATCCCTACAAGAAATGTAAGGTCAAGTATACTATGAACAAGTGTAACGCTCCGCCGCGCAAAACCCAAAGGAACAATTAAAAAAGCAACAATTTTTTTTAGCATAAAGAATGTACTTTAAGTTTTCTAACATAACTAATGTTTTCAAGTTACACACCTAAGTCCCTTGGGGTACATGAGGTGACATTACCTAAACTATCCCGTAATAAAGTTAATAGATGTAACATTAAATTTCCAATAACGTAATCCATTCATTCACATATCTTCATTTAAACATTCATTAACGATAACCAAAGTGATAAGAATAATCCATATAAAACCATACATGCAGATTACAATAAATTAAACATGGAAATATAAAGTACATATTTCCACAGATAGAACATAACATTAATAGTATATACAATTTGTAGTTCTAAAATGATTTACATGGTGTGATTATACATTACATCAGTCTGCTAGTCTGCTAGTACATCTCAATGAACACATATACAAAATTACATCATAAGTATTCCCAACACACGTGGGAGTGATACATCAATACATAAAATACATCTGGAGTAAAGATATACATTTGGTAACATATGAACCCTGGATCAAACTACATCTGCAAAAAATTGCATTGAATGGTACAACTGCATCACAGGGGAGCCAACGGGGTGCATAGCACATTCCACCCAACCACCCTCGTGCTAGGAGTAAATAAGCAAGGATCCCCGACCAAGCACATCCAAACAGTAATACAAGACTAAACTCCAAACATGAAAAGTAAGAAAACACACAAGGAAACATAATATCAAAAGACCAGTTCTAGAGGCTAGCAATAAAAAAACAACACAAGGGAATGCTAGAGGAGAGTGTCATTGCACAGTCCTACATGGGTTATTCTAACTGCCTTTCTCTATGTGATGTCCCCATCTATGGTTATCTTGACAACCTCTCTAGGCGTTGACCCCATAGGGTGACTCATTCAGAACCGTTAACCTCTTGTGGAGATGAGACAACAATCTTGCCAACTATGGCCTTCTCGGCCCACCTTTAGTCTATGAAAGCCGTAATAGGCGGATGAAACATCCATGATTATCTTATTAATGTTTTACTACCCACCCCCTAATTAATTATTTAGGTTATCACTTTTTACTCTAACTCTAACATGGGTTATCCTGATAGCCCCTTTGTGCGCCGACACCCATGTAGAGCCACTCTCCCTAGAACCCAAAACAAAAAATCCAATACCAAGGGGTTGTACCAATAAGAACACTAAACCACCAAATAGAACAACCAAGAGGAAAAACCATCTCGCCAAAATCATATGAATCAACACCCATAAAAAAATGGTACAACCCAAACGTAAACTCAAGATCACCACTATAGTAAAAAATAGGGACAAATATCAAATTAAAAGATCATAAATACATATCATTTCCCCATTCCTATGGAAGTCCCTAACAAGTAACTTAAGCTCCTATAGAAGGATAACTAAAGGGTTTTTCCCACAAGACATAATCCCGATTAAGAGAAAACCATAATTGACTCAACGGAAATTTCAGGAGTAAACAATTACGTATACGAATAAGCTATAATTCAAACAACACCATATAACATATTTTGTTACAAAATAATTTCACCAAGAAATAAATAAATTAATTCACTTGAGAACATTCAACTTAATTTAGACCACAAAGTTTATTTCTAATTTAATTGATCACACTAAAATATCCAACATTGCAAATTTTAACATTATCTAATTGTTTCATGATTTCAGCATATATAACCATCTGTATATATATACGTATATACATATATATGCATATATAAATAAAGCATATATTAAAAATCATGCATTTAAATCACATTATAAAATTACCCATATAATTCACTGTAATTTATAGCTATATATAGATATATATTATAAAAACAAATTAAATAAAATTGAATTTAAAAAAAAGAATAATAAAAAAAAAACCAACGCAGCCGTATGGTACTGCGTACGTACCTCCCTGTGGGGAGGCCGTAGCCTCCACATGGCTGTGCCCAACAACCATTAGTTGTTGTACGTAGCCTGTGGTAGCTGCACACAGTCCACCACGGGGGTCAAGGGTGGTACGGCGACAACCGACCACTCCCCCCCCCAAAATATATATATATATATATAATATATTTTATTTTATTTTTTTAAAATAGAAACACCAGGAACCCAGATTCTCTGTTGCAATATATATATATATATATATTTAAAAGAAAAAATATAAACATATGCATATATATATATATATATATTCTATATATATATAGGAAAAAATATAAACATATGCATATATATATATATTTTCTATATATATATATATTTTCCCACAAAATATAAAATAAATAATATGAACAACAGTCTAGTTTCTCTCTAGACACAATAAATCTAGGCATACAGTTTTAATCCTCATAATAAATTGGTTTTCTTTTCCAATTAAGAATTTTATAACTAGTTTTGTTGAAGAGAGTTCAGAGGGTTTCTCAATATTTTTTTTTACAGAAGATTTAAAAGTTTGACACAAACAAATTTTCAACAATAGAACCTTCTTTCAAACATAGATATCAATTTCGAGTATGGCAGACATGATTTTCATTTGCCTTACAAAACTATCAAAAACAAAAGAATTAATAAATCAAAAGAACCTGGAGTCCTTCTTTGATGTCGAATCCAAACACGACAACCCTTCTTCCTCTTTCAAAAACAAACTTCCTTTGCAGTTCCTTCTCCAATTCCTTCTTTTAGCTAACTTCTAGATCAATATTATATTTTTCCTTACAAAGAACAATTTTTTTAATAGAGAAGCACACACATTTTTCTCCCACTGTTACTTCTTCTTCCCAAAAAAACAAAAACCATTCCGTCCAGAGAAACTTCTTCCTCTCACAATAATAAAAATAAAGAAAAATAAATAAAGCTCTTCCTTTTCCAAAAATTCACAATATGCATTGGTTCTTTTTTCTTGCTTTAAAAGCTCACATTTATCTCACAAATTTAATTAAAAATTCATTATTTTCACATTTATCCTCACCTGATATTATCATCAGATTTTATAATATTAATATTTTGGAAAAGATAATTTACAATTATCATAAAACATTATTTATTTAAATCAATTACTTTATATCTTTTAATTAATTAAATAACTTTTAATTTACAATGTTTAAATCCAACATTTAACTGAATTACAATTATGTACAATTAATAATATCAACAAAATAACATTAATTAATCCCATATAAAATAAAGATAAATTAAATAACAACTATCCACAAATAAAATAAATAATCAACAACAAACAATATTGAAACAAGGACAAGATCAAGACTACGACACTGAAAGACTCACAATGAGGTGACACACTTGGAATGTGGACACTTCCTTATCAACTCCCTTTTCAACATCACACCCGTTGGGTTTATGAGACATGCTCAGACCTGGCAAACAGGTGGAGTCAGTGTCTAGGTTCATAGAAACAAATGTCAAGTAGCATGTAAATCTCCATTACAGACACACCGTGAAAGGTAATCGTGGGGTAGCAGGGCATTCGCGAGCGAGTGATGCCACTCCGTCCTTTCACCAAGACTCACTAACAAACACATCATAAACCATAGCAACATAAAATCACATCACCATATATATTAGTAAAGAAAACCATAACATAACCAATTAATATAATCACCACATAATGTATCATCAAACATTATAAGTAATGTTAAGTGCAACAAACCAACCAAACTATGAATCCACACACAACCAATCCGGTGAACTAATCACCATCACAAACCAAGTACAAAACCAACGCATAAGAGTATCAACATCACGAGGGGTATTACAACAAGGCACTTTGGCCCGCATCTAAAATACATTATGTCACCTACTACAATGCCATGTAATACACTTTTGCTTCATAAATATATACGTATACTACGTACTATTGTTATAATATTGGAGCTTTGTTCTTGCCTTTTGCTTTTGCTCCTTGATCCACATGTTACATTTCCAACAAAAAAAATCTTTGATTACATAATGCTATATGTCTCCTTCAAGTATTGTCTCTTTGTTGTACCTACATTGCTTACAATTTGTTAACTTAGTAGAACGATAATATCTTAATCTCTTCCTCAAACCGAAAGCCTTTCCAGTATTAGCTTGAAAAAAGTTCCATGTTTTAAAATATACCACATTAAAGTATATTAAATTAACATACAAAATAAACGTGTGCATCATACAACACATCTTCCCATAATGAAGGTTCACAAAGAAAAACACCATCGTATATTTTCCTTATAGCTACAAAGATGGTTTACAAAGTGTCTTGATCTTTATGATGGGTTCATAATTTATTTAGACTCTACGCAATTTTATGCTCTCCAATATAGCTTCAAATTGTATGGTTCATTTACTTAATACAACTAGCCTAAATTATAGTTAGGTCTCCTAATTTCATTGCACCCCAAATGATTAACACATTTACGAAACAAGTAGTTTTCTTTAATTTAAATGTACGTTCTTTCAAAGTTTAACCCTTGCTAAAAATGCACTAGTGTTATATTTGCTTATTCCAATTATATTATGTTTCCTAATTTCCTTGCACCCCAAATGATTAACACATTTGCGGACCAGGTAGTTTTCTTTAATTTAATGTATGTTCCTTCGAAGTTTATCCCTTTGCTAATAATGCACTAGTGTTATATTCATTATATTCATTAATTGAATGCATTTATTGAATGTCTATAGTGCTTGCAATTTACTTAGACTACTTAATAGAGTCAACTTAATTTTTAACTCACTACCTTTTCTCTTTTTGATCTTACAAATGCAGCAAGTTAACTTCAAATGACCACTATTTTGATATACAAAACTATTCACAATCACATTTATAGGTATTCTTCCAAATTTTCTTTTACACTATGTAAATTTTCTAAACACTTTTATTTTAACTATTGCTTGCATGGTCTCAGTCAACTAGATTGTGTCTTTCATTTATTATAAAAAATTAGTTAGCTACATTTTGTTGTCTATACAACATATTCATTTTATACTTCACAAAGTATGCATTTATACGTCAATTGTAGTATGTAATAGTTACTACTTGCAATTTACTTTTTGCAAGGACTAGTTTTTTCTCTCGTTACATTGTATTCTTTCACTGAGAATGCAATTAAGTTGATCAATGATAGAAACCTAGAATTGCAACCCCATCTACAAGCATTAGATATTTCAATGTTTTTCCATGGCCTCGAACCAACCAATCACTATATAGTATAGCTCTCCGATGGGGTACATAAGTAGAAGGCTACACTTCCAAAACATTACAACCACTACATAGATTCTGAAGAACTCTAGAAGGGATCTATACTTATTAAATATAGTTGCCATGTTATTTGCAATTCAAGGTGAGCCACCATATTTGAATGCTTTTCTACAAAATGCCAAATGACAACTTACAAATTAGCATTCTTGAACCCATTATGTCACATTTCATCCTATTCATAGAGCTTATTCATTGTACAATTATAGGCGGATTGTCATATCCAAATTTGAAATCACATGTTTGTAGTAGGATATCATTGGCCAACTCGCTACCTATTTGAAGAACAATCCCAACAAGTACATGCCACATCTATAAGCCTGTATGACAGTGTTATAGTAAAACAACCACCTCTCATGACAATGTATTCTTTGACCAAGAATGCAATCAAGATGATTAATGATGGAACCTAGACTTGTAACCCCATCTACAAGCATTAGACATTTCACTAATTGGCCATGGCCCCGAACAGGCTGATTGATATAGAGTGGGGCTATCAGATCGGGTACATAAGTAGAAGGCTACACTTCTAAAAAAGTACAACCAATACATAGCTTCTAAAGAACTCTAGAAGGGATCTATACTTAAACTCATAGGATACAGTTGCCCTATTCTTTGCAATTCAAGCTGAGCCACCATATTTTCATGCTCTTCTACAAAATTCCAAATAACAACTTGTAGCTTAGCATTTTTAACCCATTATGTCACATTTGTTCCTACTCAAAATTCTTACTCATTGTACCTTTATAGGTGGATTGCCATCTCCGAATTAGAAATCACATGTTTGCAGTAGGATATCATTGGTCAACCTGCCTACTTGTTTGAAGAACAAGCCCAACAAGTAAATGCTACAAGCTCAACTGCTCCATCTACAAACATGAATGACTGTGTTAGGGTAACAAAGCCCCCTCCTTGCAAGGCACTTTTTGGATTATGTTTATCTCTGCAAAAGAAAGACCTTCTCTCCAATATTACTCCTATTAGAAATTTGAATCCATTCCAGACAAGGTGGCTTATAAAGGGTCGTGTTACCATGAAAAAACAAATGCACCGCTTCAACACATAAAAGGGACAAGGGCAGGTATTTTCATTAGATTTTATTGATTGTGAGTGCACTAAAATACATGTAACTTACTTTAATGAAGTTGCGAACCTTCATTACATGAAAGTTCATGTTGGAGAAGTATATACAATATTTGGTGGTACTATTAAGTCAACTATTAGGTTGTGCAAAAAACTAAATAGCCAACTTGAAATTTGTTTAGTGGAAGATTCCAAAATTTCTCTCAAAAGATGACCTTGCAATTCTAAAACATCACTTCTCTTTCACGCCGTTCAAGGACATTGTAGAACTAAAAAATAATATCCTTGTCAACATGATGTTATTGGAATAGTCATAAGTGTGGACCCAAGCTCAACCATAAGGAGGAGGGATGAGACTGAAGTTCTTCGAAGGTGCATCAAGTTGATAGATATCTCTTCATCTACCATTAATATTACTTCATGGGGTCCAACTACTGAAAAGGAAGGCAAAAAAACTTCAAGAGATGTGCTCAAATCATGTTATTGTACTTGCAATAAAAAATGGTCATGTCACTGAGTATAATTGAAGGGTCATAAGCACTTTGGCAAGCACCCACCTATTTATAAATCCAAGTATAGAGGAGGAAGAACAACTCAAATCATGGTTTGAATAGAATGGGATTGTTGTTACTCCATCAAATACACAACCTTTGGATACACCTCTCATGATTATGAGAAAAAAATTTGCTAATATTGAAAAGAAAACTACCAATGTGAAACAAATTGTCCAATGCACTCTAAAAGCAACAATGCAATTCACAAAAAAAAAATCATTTTTCTATCCATCTTGTCCCCTTACATTAGTGGAAAACAATGTAAAAAAAAGTTGTCCAAAATGATGATCAAACATGGTACTATTCAAAGTGCAAAGCTACAACTGCTAAATGTGCCTATAGATACATACTTCAAGTAAAGCTAGCAGATCATACAGGAATATTATGGGCTGTTGCTTTTGAAGAACCAACTATTAAACTTCTTGGAATGTCTGCAGATGATTTATACATGCTGCAATTCAATCCTGGAAAAGAAATTCAAGCCAAGACCATAATCAAGGGAGTGTTTTTCAAGCAACTTATCTTCACAATCACAAATTCCTATGATTCAAGTGGTGTTCAAGGACGGGTAGAATCAGCAATCACAAAGGTTGACAAGCTAGATTTTGTTGCAAAAAATTCGCTCATGTTGGGTGGAATCGCTGATATGTATCATATTGCTAGTGTTTAGATATAGCTCGATTGATTATGTAATGTATACATAGTTTTTTAGCACCTTATATAGTATGCTTTGTATACTTTTTATTGCATACATGGAATTTCAAAGTCACATGTGTATTGAATATATTGTTATTATGAAAATAATGTGATTGATCTCTTCCATCAAATTACTTATGAATGTAGCATACTAATCATATCTCAAATAATTATCAAAATTAGAATGATTGAAGAACTCATTCGATACAATGGACAATGTAATGTATATACAATTTTGTAACATCTTATATATTATACTTTGTATACTTTTAATTGCATACATGTAATTTTAAAGTCACATGTGTATTGAATATATTGTTATTATGGAAATAATGTCATTGATCACTTCCATCAAATTACTTATGTATATAGCATACTAATCATATCTCAAATAATTATCAAAATTAGAATGATTGAAGAACTCGTTCAATACAATTTACAGTTCTTCCCCACACAAGTTTAGCTTCTTTAATTCTGTATGTATTTGTAATTATACATTTGATGATTGTAGTTCCTATTTCCTTTATAGATGTTGAACTCTAACCCTAAAAGCATACAATCTTGTAAAAGGAGTCATGACTACTATATTCAACATAAAGAAGAAATAAACATTCGTCGTCATATGCAACACATAGGAAAACAGACAATACAATCTAGCACACCAACCTCCATTCGGTAAAACCAACACAATATCAAACCATATGAATGTACAACATCCCAAACTAAACACCCTTCTAACCGAGGTTTGTCAAAGTGTTCACACCAAACAATGAATTATCTTCAAAATCACTCCACAAGCCTACCACAAACTGACACAAACTTCATAGAAGCATCTAAACAATTTTGATTGAGATTAGATAAACTATCAAACTTGCCAACTTGTACAGTTTGCCATGAATGCTACCTAGGAATGCACACCAACTCAACACAAAGTGGTCTAGTTTGTTTTAAATGCTTTCGTGAGAAAGGTAGACATCGTTTCTCTTCATCTAACTTTATGAACTAGGAGTACAACCGTACGAGTTAAAATTACTTACACAAGTTGAAGAAATGATTATAGCATGAGTCAAGCCAATAATACAAGTAACTCATGCTTATGGAGACCAATACAAATATAGTGGGCACATAATTTGTTTCCTGCAAGATATCAAAACCATAGCAAAATACCTACCACATAAAATTGCAAACTTGGATGTGTTGGTGGTTCGAAGAACCAATACAAAAGTTGACCATTATGACTGCTACGCAAGTAGGCATCATGTGTGGGCTGCATTAAAATATAAAATCACATATGACCCATACTACAAAGACGTTGAGGTGGATTTTGCATCCCTTGAAGAGCTCCTTGATACAAATACAAACATTTCCAATATGCTTCATAACCTTATTGCTACCAATGAAAATTTGGTTGCACCAAACAATGCATTGACATTTTACATGGACCCACCAAACAATGAATTCACTTCCTCCTCATCATTTATGGCTAGATTACCAAATAAACGCCATGAAGTAGAAATCATCAAAGAAACATTGCTAGTTAGAGATCAAGATGACATCATTATTGATTGTCCAACACTTGAGTCCTCACTAGTTAATGAATATAATACAAAGGGCCTTTTAGACATGTATTTTCCTTCACTCTTTCCAAAGGGTAGTGCATTACATTTGCAACCTTGCTATAGACAAGTTGAAATGCATGAATATGTGTTGCACCTAATGAGGTTTCATGATAATAGATTTGGAAGCCATCCAAGGTTTAGATATTTTGTCTTGAACTTGTTGATGCACCATAGAAGCCAAGGTGTTGCCTTTGTTTTTTTCTAGAAAAATGCTGAGGATTGCATACCAACCACCATTCATAGTATTTTTCTCCACATACAATAGTTGCTTGACACTAAAATAGCCAAACAATTGATGCATTGTGGATCCTCCCTTAGAGGTACACAAGCATATTGGAATAAGTGTTGTGGTGAGCTATCAAACATGATCAACCAAATAGGCTCCCCCACACTATTCTTCACCTTAAGTGCTGCAAATACTAAATGGCTTGATTTACACCAACTATTTTCAAAGGGAGCAACGCCAATGACAAAAAAACAATAAGGATTGCATAGATAACATTGTTACTAACCCACATACCACATCCTTATACTTGCATCAACGATTCATAATATTCTGCGAAGAGGTCTTAGAGAAACTATTTTGTGCAAAAGACTATTGGTATAGATATGAGTGGAAACATTGAGGGTTTGCACATGTACATGGATTCCTTTGGATTGAAGGTGCACCAAACATGGACAAACTTGACTAGAGAAATCATACAAATGTAGACATAGTGAAATCGTACTTTGAAAAATATGTTAGTGCCTGGAATCCTCATAATCTAGGAGACAAGAACAACACATGCCATCAAACTTTGCAAGATGATCCATGCTTACTAACAACACTCGAAATATTCGCTACAAATACACTTACTAACTATGAAGAGTTACTCAACCATGTCCAGAGACACACCAAATGTTCAAAATCAACCCGCCTTCGAAAGAAAGGAAACATGGAGTGTTGGTACAAGGCACCCTGGCCAGAATGTGCTACCTCTTGTGTAGTGATGAAAATGGGAAAAAACATTTTCTGCTACACGTAATGATGATAGGTTGAATATACATAGTCTAGAAATGCTTTCCATATGGAGAGCCAATATGGATTGTCAGTCTACGCTTTCAAAAACACTTGTCTTAAAGTATATTGCAAAATATGTCGCGAAGGAAAAAAATAATCTGAAAGCTATATTGATATGTTAACACACATCTGTAGACATCAAGCATCAAAAGATAAAGATCTCATGGCATACAAAAAATACATTTATGAGATTATTGCTGACTGTGATATAGGTGCACAAGAAATTTGCGACATGTTGCAAAAGTTACCCCTCATTGTTTGCAATCGTGCATTTATGACACTTAATGTTGGGTGAAAAGTTTTCAATCTAATTAGGATGAAACCAAATGAAAACATGTTGCAGCTTAGTTATATCTAATTGTACACACAACATCCTCCTCAAATGGATACAATAACACTACTTAAATCTGCACGATCATTCTTGTTTTCATCAAGTCGCAAAGACTGCAAGTGGAAAGAAAGGAAATAGAAGGCAATTATCAGTGTCTTCCCCCGATTTAGTGCTATTCCATAGGAGGATTTACAACATTTTGAGACATTTTGTTGGAGTGAACTACTTCTTTACAAGCAATTTCATAACATTCTCATAGGCATTTAGTATCGATAAAGAGGAAATTATTGCAAATTGGAAGGAGATGAATATGCTAAAATATTATGTGTGGCATATTGACTGTCTAACTGATGAATAGGTCAATCAAGAAGAGGTAGAGGAAGTAGAGAATGAAAGCAATATAGAAAATATGCTACAACTGAATGAATGGGAGTTCTTATCACAACTAGGTCTTGGTATTAGTGGAAATCTTAATTCCCTTGATATGCTTGGAAGATGTGACTTTGACAATTGCAACAAGTGGAATGATCGTACAGTACCTCAAGCTTTACATGAAATTGCAAAGCATTTCGTAAGCACAAACAAGTTGTACCAACATGACAGCCAAACACCATTTGAGTTTAACGACCTCCCATATTCGCTCTCCCCCAAACAACAACCAACTCTTACACTTGTTTTGGACCATTGCAGTGCTTGTGCATTTGATAAACCCTTGCATATGATCATACAAGGCACAATGGGAATATGGAAATCCTATCTTATTCATTGCACTAAACACTTCCTTTTCAGTTTAGTACTATAACATAGCCCACTCCCTATTGTTGCTCCTATATGAATCAAAGCTTTCAACATACATGCCTTGACTATACATTCAACCCTACAGATTCTAGTTAAGGAAATGCAACCATTGAAGGGTCAATCACTTGCAGTGTTTCAAAAAAACACGAGACACATAAAATACCTCCTAATTGATGAGATGAGCTTTATAGGTCCAAAATTACTCTTGAAAATTGATACTAGGCTACGTGAGGATTTCCCCCACCAACAAAAATTGTTCTTCGGTGGAACATCTATCATTCTTGTAGGAGACTTTGCACAACTATCCCCTGTTATGGACAAACCTATCTATGCTTTCCACACAAATGCGAAAGCCCTATGGGAACAATTCACTATTATTGTCACACTATAAAAATATTCCGACAACATGGGGACACTCAGGCTTAAATTGACTTCTAAAGAACTTTACAAAACATTCATAATGCATAACCAAATGAACAAGATTGGGAGCTGCTAATGAATCTCACAAACACAATGCTATCAAACAATGGAAAAAAGTATTTTGACAAGGCAATGCACCTATTTTCGATCAATGAATTAGTTGGAACATAACAAAAAAATGCTACATCTATTAAATCTTCCTATTGCACTCAGTATTGCAATAAAAAAACACAAAATCAAACATCGACAGCGATGCTGAACAACTTCCCCATGAACTTCTGCTATGTAGAGGCCAATGCATCATGCTAACTACAAACCTATGGATTCAGGCAAGCCTTGTCAATGGTTCTCTTGGAGAGGTCTTAGATATTGTATACACAGAAAGCTCTAAACCACCAGATTTACCATTACATGTAATAGTAAAATTTGATACTTACAATGGCCCACCTTGGAACGTACATGCTCCAACAACTATTCCAATAGCACATATATCTCTAGGTGTTCATAGACAATTACCACTATGCATGGCATGGGAAATTACAATACATAAATCCCAAGGATTAACAATCGAAAGAGCAACAATCGATATAGGTAAAAAAGAAAGACATGGATTAACTTTTACAGCTATATCTAGAGTTAAATTGATACACAGACTTAGAATAGATCCACTATTTTCCTTTAATTGATACTCAAGAATGAAGAATAATCCATACACAATTATCAGAAAAAAAAAGAGCTTTGACTACATCTTCTCTCATTATGATGAGTACAGGTACACATGCATAAACACACCACTCTCTCAATAAATTGCATTTGTTTAATTTTCTCCTTACGATATTCATATATAATGCATATTACTATTTCTATATTTACACCACATTTGCAATCACATGTAGGTGGATGTTCCACATTTGTATACTCTTGCAACAGTTGCTTCAATTTAGCTACTGATATTTTTTTCCACCCAAAACAAAATCTTTAACCCTTTTTTCAAGTTTTGCAGCTTGCATAAAGCCATCATTGTATTAACGAATTGGATTTCCTAACCTATTCTTTGATTGTGTAGGATAGTATAACGAAAAAAACTCAACAATTATATGTCGGATCATCCAATGCCAACACATGGAATTACCAAATACAAAAAATCAACATACTTGAAATAGCTGCAAAACTTTCATTCAATTTTCAATATCCATGTATGTAATACAAACACACGGTAAATTTCCCATAGCACAATTAAAGTTGCTGCAAATATTGCTATGCATAGAATTAAATTGTTTTATTTTTCTTACCATCTTTACATATACAAATTAGTATTTGTATATTTACACATAAATTTATCACATGCAGGTGGATGTTCAAAATTCATATACTTATAAAACAATTGCCAAGGATGAAGATGCATTTACCAATGATCACAATGAAGATGTTTCTATCTCATCAAAGGATCAAATAAACATACAAAAAGAGTCACTTCTCAACCAAAAGTTGGTCAAATCTAAAGAATTTATTCCAAAGTATGATGAACATCTTTCGCCAAATTCTAGCAATGGTAATTTCCAAATCCACTTCAAAATCAATAGAATATTGAGCCAAATCCCATTCCTAATGAAGAAATCGAACAACCCTTTGCAAACAATCCATCCTTTCAAATTGATCCATGTCAAGAACATGAACCAAAGCATATTGAATACAACACCATGCAAAGTCAAGATCACGAATCTGTATCTCCAAGATACTACCATGATCTAATGGGCATTGTCCAATCCATACAAGATGTCCCAAATGATGATGATATCCATATATCACCTACTCCTCCATCTACCCATGAGATGCTTACTCCTAATGCACATGTAGATGATCTTCAAAAACAATAGTTTCCTACCCTAAACATCATTATCAATGAGTGAGAGTCTTCCACTCTTAAATTCCTAGTGATAGATCAAAGCAAAGAAGAATCAATGGAATTTCATACTAACCATGGAGAAGATACTTATAGAAATGTAATATCTTAAAGTCATAAAAAACAATCACCAATCTTTTGTAAGGTCTTGGTTTTATAGCAATTAAGGAATCCAACCATGATAGTGATAACTCTACAACACTAGAGGGAACTTTGTCTAGTGCAAACACCAACATAGGGAGAACGAAGAGTCCTTATGATAAAATTGCTACCAATGCTACAACTATACATATCATTAATCATCATCCATGCATCATCCCATCCAAAAATTGTGCCCAACCACATGAGAAAAAGGTATATTAAAGAAATGAACACATGATTGAGGTAAAATAATCATTGAAGCAAAATGGAAAAAACAAATTCAAATGGATCATACCAAAAAATACAAAACAAAATCATCCCTATCAACCTCCATTAGTCAAAGAAACTATGGGGAAAAATAAAGAAGGGAATGTTGTTAGTTTTATGATCAGATGTAATGCACAAAAAAAAATTCAAAATCAACACAATGACACAGTAGATACCTTGGGAAAACCCTCCTTTTGAGGGAGAAAAACCTAGCAACAATATATCAGTTATATATTGAATTTCAACAACAATTATCTCCTTACAAGAGGCTGATATGAAGGCCTAAATATAAGCACCAAAGAATGATGCAACACAAAAACACAATAAAGTAATTTGCTGATGAAATCTTAGCCTTTTACTATGTCGATCTTCCTTGATGAAGAACTCACACTTGAGATGAAGAATGAGCTAATTCAATGATGAACAATGAGACTCCACCAAGTATATATACAATATAATAGAAGGAGATGTGACCTTTCATAAAACATAAGTCGGCCCAACATAGAAGGATGCACCTCTCTAAATGAAATCACGTCCATGCAAGAGGTCAACCCCATTAGCAAATCATGCCTCTTCATTAATTTGTGCCATTACAATAATTAAATGTGATAACCAATGATTGTGTCTCTTCAATAAATCGATATCATATAAATTAAATAGCCCTAGGCTATTATTTAATTTATTATCATGTAATAAGGGGATCAACTGGAAGTGGAGATCGACGCTGCAAACATCAACACTCCCTCTCAGCTAGGGAGAACACTTCCAGTTGCACAAGACATCACCTCATCGTGATGTCTACCACAATGGCTACACCCATATGTGGAAAAGAAAGATATCACCTCATCGTGATATCAACCATCATGGCTACACCCATGTATGGTATGTACAAGTGCTCATCACTTAACATGATGTTGTCACCTCATCGTGATGTTCACCATGGCTCTCCCAGAGGGTGAAACACAAGTACAAGAAAATCATCACATACTCTCTCACTTGATGTTGTCATGGAGTCACACACATGACATCCACCATGGCTCTCCTAGAGGGAGGAAATAAGGGCTTTCACCTCAAATCTCAAAGAGAAATGGATTAACAAGGGCTTGCACCTCAAATCTCTCTCAAAGAGAAATGCATTAAAGAGGATCACTGATACTGAGACTCCTTCTCAGCTAGGGCTTGATTCTCCACCATACCAAGCTTATCTTGAAAGTACACAAAATTTATCTTGGAGAGAGGCTTGGCGAGAATTTTTGTCGTTTGCTCATCAGTGCTGATATACCTCAATTGTATAGATTTCCTCAATACCATATCTCTGATATAATGGTATTTGATCTCAACATGATTGGTTCTGTCATGAAACCTAGGATTGACAAAAAGATTCACACAACTCTGGTTATCACAATGAATGATAGTAGGCTCCATTGGTTGCTCAAACAATCTTGCAAGGAGCTTCCGAAGCCACACTGCTTCCTGAGTTGCCACACAAGCTGCAATATACTCTGCCTCTGCTGTACTCAATGCTACAGATGACTGCTTCTTGTTGCACTAGGATATCATCGCAGATCCCAAACTGAAGCAATATCCATAGGTGCTCTTCCGATTAGTGACACACCCTGCCCAATCAGAATCAGTATAGCCATGCAACTCCAAATCCACACTTGAAGAATATCGCAACCCATATCCAACTGTGCCACACAAGTATCTTAGGATATGTTTTGCTACAAGTTGTATCTTCCTTGGTTCACACATGAACTGACTAAGTGCACTCACTGCATAGTAGATATTTGGTCTAGTGTTGACTAGATACATCAATGATCCAATCAACTGCATGTACATCATGGGATCCACTAGATTTGAACTAGCTGTAACCTCCTTCAACTTATGTAAGTTCGTATCCATAGGCGTAGACATGGATTTGCAATCCATCATACCAAACCTCTTCAAAATATCAACAGTATATTTCCCTTGACTTAGAATCATCTCATCTGGCTTTTGCTAAGCTTCTAAGCCAAGGAAGTAATACATGAGACCAAGATCCTTCATTTCAAATTTAGAAGCTAACTCCTTGCATTTGAATACGAGGTGTTCGTCTCTAGTAAGAATTAGATCATCAACATACAAAACCAAAATCAATGCTTCACCATCAATTACCTTGAAATACAAGTTAGAATCAACATTGTTCTTGGAGAAGCCCAAACTTGATAGGTAACGATCAATCCTTTCATACCAAGCACGAGGAGCGTGCTTAAGACCATACAAGGCCTTCTTTAGCCTGCAAACATGAGACTCCTTCCCATGTACCTCAAATTAATTAGGTTGCTCGATATAAACTTCTTCCTCAATTACACCATTCAGAAAAGTTGTCTTCACATCCATTTGATGAATCTTCCATCCTCTAGATGCAACAATGGAAATGATGGTTCTGATAGAAGTATAGTGAGCAACAGGAGCAAATGTTTCTTCATAGTCAACTCCCTCTTTTTGCAAAAAAACCCCTAGCCACGAATCTTTCCTTGTACTTCTCAATGCTCCCATCAACCACATGCTTGATCTTGAAGAGCCATTTTGAAGATACCATAGATTTTCCTTCAAGTCTAGGAATGATGTCCCAAACATCATTCTTGCGAATTGATTGATACTCCTTTGACATAGCATCTCTCGAAACCTATTGACTATAAGCTTCCTCAACACTGGAAGGCTTAAACTCAATAATTTGACTCATCAAAGGAACATAACTGGAGAACTTGTGAGGTCTCTTACTTTCTCTGAAGGTTCCTATTGGTGTTGCAAACCTTTCTGCCTCCTACATCATTTTCCTAGCCCAAAGAGGTCTTTTTCTTCCAATCACAATATCGGTAGGCCCATCAGTAGGTTCCAAGGGCTCAATTGTATCATCATCTTCCTTCGGTTCTGAAGTATCCCTCTGAATCTCAAGAGTATGGTCAACTTCCATATCCTAAGGAGACTCTTCATTATCAATCTCCATCTGAGTACCCTTGGATCTTCTGAATGCAACATCTTCCTCAAATGTGACATCTTTACTGATTTCGATCAACTTCTAACCTAGGATGTAAATTTTGTAGGCTTTTGATGTTTCACTAAAACCTACAAATATCCCATTCTTTCCAGAAGGCTCCAACTTTGTCCTCTTTTCCTTTGGTACATGAACATACACAAGACATCCAAAGATCCTCAAATGACTCACTTTTGGATTCTTCCCAATAAAGGCTTCTTTAGGAGTCATGTTCTCCAGGATTCGGTGAGGACTTCTATTTTGAACATAGACTGATGTCCTAGATGCTTCTTCCCAAAGGAAAGTCTATAGATCTTGTTCATGAATCATGGCTTTGACTGCTTCCATGAACAACCTGTTCTTCCTCTCTGCAACACCATTTTGTTGAGGATTATAAGGGACACTAAACTCCCTCTTAATCCCAGCTTCAATGCAATTTTTTTGAATGCTTTCAGAAGTGTACTCTCCTCCATTATAGGATCTCAGGACCTTGATCCTCTTTCTGGAAAAATTCTCCACTTGAGATTTGAACTCCTTGAACATTTCTAATACTTCCTTAGATTCTTTATATTTCAAGAAATAAATCCAAGTCTTTCTAGAGTAGTCATCAATAAAAATAAAGTAATACAAGAAACCACTCGAAGAAGCAACAAACATTGGACCACATAAATCAGAGTGAATGAGATCTAGAATACATTTGGATCTATATTCTCTACTATGAAATGGACCTTTAGTATTCTTACCCAAAGCGCAACCTCTGCAAGTACCTTTCTATTCTTGGTTGAACTTTGGAAGGCCCAAGACCATCTTCTCCATGATAGGTAGAGCTCGGAAGTGAAGGTGAGCCAATCTTTGATGCCAAAGATCACACAAGCTTGAATAATCATGTACTAGTGCATGAAGTGGATGAGTGCATAGCCTATAGAGGCTCTCATGTCTAACTCCTATCACCCAAGCAGTCTTGAAGTTAGAATTCTTTGCCCATACAAGAACTTTTCCTTTAGAGAATGCAACTTGGTAACCCTTGTCTTCCAAGGCTGAAATAGAAACAAGGTTTCGCTTGATGCTTGGAACATATAGAACATCACACAATTGTAGGGTAATGCCAGAATCTAAGTGGAGAGTGGAGGTCCCAATCCCTTTCACCGAGTAACTAGCATCATCTTCAATAATGACTTATTCACTAGAATCTCTCTCCACTAAATTTGATAGATGCTCCCTAAATCCAGTGATGTGGCAAGAGGCACCACTATTAATTAACCAGGTGTTGGTGTGAGTAGGTACATTGCTTGATAGTGCCAAATAGAATAAGTATTCACATGAATGCTTCTGCAGAGAGACTTCATCAACATCTGCAATGGTAGCTTACTGCTTAGGCTTGGTTGGACATTCTTTAGAAAAGTGACCATACTTGTCACATCTAAAGCATTGGAATTTGGAGAGGTCCCTCTTCTTCTGGAATGTAGGAGCACCATCAACTCCTTTATCTCTATTCCTCTTGAAATATCCTTTCTTCCCATCTTTTCATTTCTTCTTCGAGGATTGAGAGGCGAGAACATGAATTTCTTCATTAGTAGAGCTTTGGCCAATTCCTCTAGCAACCAATCTAGACTCCTCTTGAATGCAATCTGCCCTCAATTGATCAAATTTGGGAAGCTTCAATCTTGCACTGATTCCTTGAATGTAGGACTCCCAAGATGAAGGTAGACCATTAAGAGCAAGCATGGTCAAGTCCTTGTCATCTATCACATGAACAATTGTAGAGAGATGATCTCTCAACTCCGAAATCTTCATGAAGTAAGAAATAACCGTTTCTCCTTTCACCATCTTCACATGATGGAGTTGTTGCTTTAGTGCAAGAGCCCGACTAGTGTTGTCTCTTGCTATCTTTAACTTGGAGACAATCAGAACAATATGATCCTTCATGGAATCAACCAACATCTTCTTCACCTTGATATCTTTCTTCCTCCATTGAACTTTCTCTTCCTCATCCATAGGTTCGGGGACTTTACTCTCCACGAACTCAACCAATTCATTTTCTTCCAAGGTGAGCATAATTTTGAACCTCCATGATGTGAAATTTGATGCTCCCTCGAGTCTATCCTCAATCTTAAGACCATTCACCATCTTGATGAAGAGATAGAAGTAATCAACAATGAGAAAGAGAATAGAGTATTGTTGTAATAAGAAATTTGATCACGATCTTCTTCACACCTGCTCTGATACCATGTTAGTTTCATGATCAGATGTAATGCATAGAAAATTAATTCAAAATCAACACAATGACACAACAAATACCTTGGGAAAACCCTCCTCTTGAGGGAGAAAAACCCAACAACAATATATCACTTACATATATTGAATTTCAATAACAATGATCTCCTTACAAGAGGCCGATACGAAGGCCTAAATATAAGCATCAAAGAATGATGCAACACAGAAACACAATGAAGTAATTTTTTGATGAAATCTCAGTCTTCTACTATGTCGATCTGCCTTGATGAAGAACTCACACTTGAGATGAAGAATGAGCTAATTCGATGATGAACAATGAGACTCCACCAAGTATATATACAATATAATAGGAGACGTGACCTTTCATAAAACATAAGTTGGCCCAACATAGAAGGATGCACCTCTCCAAATGAAATCGCGTCCATGCAAGAGGTCAACCCCATTAGAAAATTGTGCCTCTTCATTAATTCATGCCATTACAATAATTAAATGTGATAACCAATGATTGTGTCTCTTCAATAAATCGATATCATATAAATTAAATAGCCCCAGGCTATTATTTAATTAATTATCATGTCATAAGGGGATCGGCTGGAAGTGGAGACCAACACTGCAAACATCAACAAAGGTCATCCATCAAAAAAGTATAACAGTGCACAAGAAAGCTTCAAGAGTGACCTACAAGATATATGAAAAAGTTTGTCCCAACCAAATCTCCATATCCACCCACCATTGCTCATCCTCCCAAGTTTGGAAAAACAAAGATTCCAAATTGTCAACCAATCATTCTACATCTCAAATCTCTCAACGTACTCCACCATCAACTTTGACATGCATGATATCCAACTCTCACATTAATCATGTGTTGATAGCAACTCTTTATCATAAGGACTCTAAAGGCTCCCTATCGCGATGTGCGCATCTAGATGAGGTTATCTCCAATATTTGCAAAGAAAAAAAAAATACTCAAGAAAAAATCGTCCTCTACTAAAAACCACTATGGTGGCACTTTAGGCAAGTACCATGATGAAAATTAATCAAACATCTACATGTTCCAATTTAGGTAGAAGCATCTTATCCCATCCATAATAAATCGAACACTCCATCCATCTTATCCATAACAAATCCATTCATCCACAAACCATCTATCAAATCCATGTTCACCCATCGCCATCCATATTCCAAATCATCTTGATCTTGGTCAAAGTTTAGTGTACACTTTACACTTGCTTATGGTAAATATCTTGACATGGATCATTATCATTCATCCTACCACCATTATATGAGCCATCAACTATAATCCAAATGACCATCCTCAATCCAAATTGGTTACCTTATCACAACATAATTCTTGCCATCCTTTGCATGCCTAACATATCCATTCATCCATTCATTTACCCATGCATCCACCCATTACATTCCATACATTGCTACAAACTGGGGGCAAATACTTAAATCTTTCTTTAAGAAAAAATCATGGTCTATATCCATCAAATCATGATACAAATTAGTATTTGTATATTTAGAGGATTATGCCATCTTAGTTTACACATACATAGATTATTTTCGTAGAATAAAGGAGTTTGCAAAAACATGCCAAAGGTGTTCTCTATATATTACAAACATTTTGTATTTAATTCAAACAAGATTTTATATATTTGGGAGTATGCAAAACATGCAAAGATGTTCTCTATATATTACAAACATTTTGTATATTTAATTCAAACAAGATTGTATATATTTGAGAGTATGCAAAACATGCAATATATGTTCTCTATATATTACTGACATTTTCTATATAATTCAAACAAGATTATATTTTACACTATGGTTATTCTCCATGCTTACTTCTCTCTTCAATCCAACTGAGCTCCTCAACTAATTTTACTTGCAATATGTTTTGTCATATGTGGCCCAAAATTATTTCAGCATTCAACCCAAACATTGAACAAATTGTGTGTTTACTTCTTTATTATGTGAAAGAGATGATTATACAACCATTATCTTTTCGTAATGTCTATTTTCTACTGTGAGATTTAAACTTTGTTTGTTGTGGTACTAGTGTTTGGTTGTATCTCCAAATATGTATTACAAACATCTTGTAAAAATATACAAACAATATTGTACAAGTACTAAACTACACTTCACTCTCATGCTTACTTCCCTATATTTTTCTATCGGTGTAACCCTTACACCCCCTATGGTGCAAGTTCTAGTTTATAGATTCCCATGCACAATAGAGTTCTCCTAGGCCCAAGAATAAATTCCATCAACATAGGAAGTTTCCTTCACAGAGTTGATAGACTTGTAGAATGGAACAAAAGTAATGTATCTCCTTGTGAGTGGACTAGATTATGCTGTAAGAAGGCACTGTGTAGAGATTGAGAATCTTAAGAGTTTCATGATTATGAATCTTACAAAAAACCTTCTATTTGGTAGCAATCCAAAGAAACTCTGGAAGTTAAAGAAGCTTAAAATCCTAGATAAGATACACTAATGAATTTCACACATGACCATGTATGTGGGGGATTGAACTTCAGTTTCTAGTATCAAAGGCCCATTGATTTTACCACTTGAGCTCAACTTGATGACATAGCACATCTATCCCTTAACAACACTGTAATTGTGAATTTCTTTTCTAGTGGCAATGGTTGAGGAATATGCTTAGTTTATCTGCAAGTGGGTAGGAGCAATTTCTCTAGGTTGAGTTTTTGACTCCAAGAATATTTTAATAGATATACCATGTTGGTTCTTTTATAATATTTTCTCGTTCTTTTGACATTCAGAGGCTTTACTTATCATGTCTACTTAGTGATAGAATGATTGTGTTGGATTTTAGTTTAATATGTTTTATAATCTAAAGTGATGATCAGAATAATTCTTATAGCTGTGATTCAAACTTTCATTCCAATACATTGAAAAATTGGTCCCAATCAGTAGTGTCCCTTCAATAAATCCCTGAAATTGATGTCAGTAACTCCTTGAAATCAATGCCAATAACTAAACATTGTAACTCACAAGGCAATCATGTATCAATCTATATTTATTTATTGCAAGTCACTATTGACAAATTGCAAGTCTTGGAAATTTGTGGCAAATGCATCTATTAAGAGATCCATAAAGGATTTATTTCACTCTTATAGTAATAGGTGGAGCAATTATTTGGATCGTTGGACATAGCCCTAGACAGGCTAGTGTAAAGTCCATCTTAAGTGGTTTCAAAACTAGTCCTTATAACTTCAACTGAGATTGAATTTCTGTTTCAATTTTTTTCAAATGTGAAGCAATTCTTCTGTTTCTAGTTTGTACAAGAAATCAATGTTCTCAATGGAGAAGATTCTAGGCTGTAGGATCACATTGTAAATATTTATCTTAACTTCATTAATTTGAGATGCTCTAAAAATTAATTCTCTATTTTTCAGTAAAAATGTGTTCAATGTGATTGTTAAGTATAGAATGGTCTGAGTTTTTGTTAAAGTTGCATGGAATATTACTAAAGAATGCTCATATTCCCAATACTTCGTGTCCACGTAGGTGTAGTTCCCTGCAATTTATTGGTTCTCGGGATTTTTTTAATTCCAAAAGCTCCAAGATGGCTGGTAAGATTTAATGAAATTAGATTCTATTTTAATGTGGTTTTGAGTTTTAATTATTAAGAGATTGACATATTTCACCATTGCTAAAACTTTTCCTGGTTAATCTATGTTTATGGGATACAGGCTAAGATTGGTAAAGATTTAGACTTTGAAGCTTCCTTACAAACACTTCATGGGTTCGAATATGATGTTTCCCTGGAGGCAACTAAAATTAGGGTAATTATTTCATCTACAATTTGATCTTCCAATTATTTCCTTCATGCCATGTCCTTATTGTTCTATCAAAATAAAAACAAAAAAAATAAAATTCTTACCATTCTTTTTGGCTTTGCATTTGGTGGTCCAAGTAGAAAGAAACATCTTGTACCATTTTTCCTTTACCAGACCATTAACATTTGAATTTGACAGTGTTTTGGCTGTGAATTTTGAAGACAAGAAAATTTCTTGTATGATTTTAGATTCATATGAATTTCTGAAGTTGATAGAGATTTGTAGAGAATTTAGAGGAAATAAATAGAAGAATGGCCTTTTGTTTGAATTGTTTTTCAATTCAAGGTAAAAATTCACGAGGTTGGTGAATAGAGAGGAAGATCAAGAGTTGGATCGACTTTATTTGGATTGGATATGAAAATTTTGACATTGGTGATGTTTTGGTGAACAAATTAGATAAAAACTAGAAACTTTGCATTTGCCTTGGTCTATCTTTGGATTAAAAACTTGAAGTGTTGTTGTAGGTCTTTTGGTCTTCTTAGTAACTTCATGTTTCTTCATGGTCAACATGTTATCTTGTCTAAATCCATTTAATATATATAGTTCCAAAAAGTAAAATAAAATTGCTCACAAAGTACTGTAAACAGACTTATGCATTAACAATACCACAACCATTTAAAAAATGTTAGACATCTCATTATAGAGCAAAATATATCAATATGCATGCTAAAATGTAATACAACTTCTTGGGCAACCAACAATGAAGGCTTTTAATAGTTTTTGATATACAAAATAGAATAACCAACACGTGTCGTCCATATTACAACCAGAAGTCAAAAACTTGCATACTAAAAACTACTAATACTTATGGGCGATGTACATGTGTTTTTTAATTAATTAATACAACATTTTTACAATTTATAAACTTCACCAATATCTGGGAGATGAGGCATCTAGATTTGAACCATGGATTATTCATTAAATCTAGCTAGTTTATGGATATAAAATAAGAAATATTGGAATTTTTGACACACTGTCTTTGTTAACATTGCTAGATTTTATTGTTTAAGCAACTACATTGAATCTTCAACTTAATTTGTTATTTTAGGGACTAATATATGTTTTTTTTGATATGTTACAAGAAAGGTGAGCCATAATACAAAACAAGATAATTCTTTTGTTGCAGGTCCTTTGGTCTTCTTAGTCACTTCACATTTCTTCATGGCCAATATTACGAAGAGTAATTGGTAAAAATTTGAATGTATTATTTACAAAAGAGACCGAGTCTCTTATAGATTACAAAGAATACATAAATGACAATTTTCTAAAAAGAAACTACAAGAGATCGATCACCAATCTTATCTACAATAAAATACAATATTACATTGAGCATTAATAAATAATTAAATAATATTATTTTAATACCCTCTCTTAATGCTTAATCTGTCAACTACACCAAGATTCCCCCTGAATTTTACAAACTTATTTGGACTGAGCGACTTGGTGAGAATATCCGCTTTCTACTCCTCCATCGGAACATACAACAATTGAACTGGTTCGTCTTCAACTAGCTTCCGAATGAAATGACAATGAGTTTCCACATGCTTGGTTCTTTCATGGAAGACCAGATTCTTGGTACGTTTGAGAACCCCCTGATTATCACAGAACAAGGGAGTTGGACCTGCTTGAGATATTTGCATATCTGCAAGCATCTGACGAAGCAAAACTGCCTCACATGCTGCTTTAACTGCTCCTCGATACTCTGCTTCCGTCGAGGAGAGAGCCACTGCCTATTGCTTCTTACTAGTCCATGTGACTGCACCGGATCCCAAACTGAACACATACCCAAATGTTGATTTCCTGTCATCAATTGGTCCTGCCCAATTCGAGTCTATGAAACCACCAAGTCTAGGATCATGACTCTGAGTGTACAAGAGTCCATAGTCAGAAGTGCCCTTCACATAATGCAATACACGCTTTGCTGCTACCTAATGATCAGCCTTGGGGGCTATCATGAAGTGTGAAATGTAGCTCATTGCAAAACTGAGGTCATGCCTAGTGGCAGTTAGATAGATGAGGCTTCCCACTAGTTGCTTGAACAATGATTCATCTACCACAGGTGAGTCTAACTTAGCTGACAACTTAAGCCCTTTTTCCATGGGTATGTAGGCAGGTTTGCAATCCTGCATTCAAAACTTATCCAGAAGACTTCAAGCATACTTGGACTGGGAGATGAAGATAATACTCTCAGTCTGCCAAACCTCAACACCTAAACAATAATGCAAAAGTCCCAAATTTTTCATGTCAAATGTGCTGCACAAATCCTATTTGATCTCATTGATTAAATGTGTCGAGCTGCCAGTCATAAGCAGGTCATCCACATAGACAACAACATTAAGTATGTCACTACTAGTCTGTTTGACATACATGTTAGAATTGGATGGACTCCTCTAAAAGCCATGTTCTGTGAGGTACTTATCAATCTTGATGTACCAAGCCCGAGGAGCCTCCTTGAGGCCATAGAATGCTTTGACCAATTTGCACACCTTCTGTTCTTGACCAACAACTTTGAAACCTAGAGGCTGCGTCATGTAGACTTCTTCCTTCAACTCACCATTGAGGAAAGCACTCTTAACGTCCATCTGATGGACTTTCCAGCCAAACTAGGATGCTAAGGAATGGACAAGCTGTATGGTACTCATTTTGGTTGTAGGAGCAAAAGTCTCATCATAGTCAATGCCTTCTTTTTGTGAGAACCCCCATGCAACCAGATGAGCTTTATACTTGTCAAGGGTTCTGCCAGCTTTGTATTTTACCTTATACACCCATTTGTAGCTAATGGGCTTCTTCCCTGGAGGAAGATTAGAAAGGACCCAAGTGTGATTCTTCTGAATACTCCGGTATGTAGATTCCATCACCTTTTCCCACTCAAGAATTCCTTTAGCCTCTAAATATGTCTGAGGCTCATAGACACTGTGAATGTTGGCCATACGAGAAAAATTGATTGTAAGCTATTGTTTGCTCTTATTTCTAGATGATCTACCCTTAACGAGCTCATCCTGGTGAAGATCATTGATAGTCTTAAGCCACCATTTCGGTCGGAGAGTAGAGCTGCCAACATCAGATGTAACAGGAGGAGCTGGAACTGGTTATGGATCTAGAACAGGTTCAACAAGGGGATTTTCACTATCATCTAGAGGAAAATCAAGTTGAGCATCATCAAAGAATGAGTCTTCGTCATCCCTCCCATCAGGTGAACCGAATGGAAGTCAAACACCCAAATCAAAAGCCTTCAAGGGCTGATCCTTTGAATGCTGAACAGGCGAGAAAAGGTGACATGATCCTCATTCTTCATCAAAGACAACATCCTGACTAAAGATAAGACAATCAGTGTCTACATCAATCAACCAGTATTACTTATGGTTGTCACTGTACCCTGTGAACATCAATTTATGGCTCTTGGAATCCAACTTAGAGCACTTGGCATTTGGAATCCAAACATAAGCTAAAGAGCCGAAGACTTTCAAATGACTGATCCTGGGTTTGCGACCAATCCACGCTTCCTCAGGAGACTTCCCCTTAACGACATGAGTGGGTGACTGATTAAGGAGATAGATAGCAGTATAGATTGCTTCTGCCCAAAACTTAGTAGGAACACTCCTGTGTTGCAACATGGAGCAAGCCATCTCAACAATCGTACGATTGCACCGCTCTACAACAACGTTTTGTTGAGGAGTGTAGGGTGTGGTTAACTTTCATTTAATCCCATGTGTATCACATAAGTTGGAGAAGGAACTAGAACATAATTCCCCCCATTATCTGACCTAAGAGTTATAATACAATAATTAGACTCCTTTTTGACCAAGGCCTTAAACTTCTGAAATACATTAAACACTTCTGATTTTGGCTTAAGGAAGTACACCCACATTTTCCTACTGAAATCATCAACAAAAAGTAGAAAATACTTGCAACCAGTTATAGGAGTAGACATAGGCCCACAAATATTAGCATGAACTAATTGAAGTACGTTAGAAGCTTTCCAAGAGTCTCCATTGGTGAACGGTGTCTGATGCTGTTTCCCAACCTGACAAGCACCATAAACGCCCTGATGCTGAGTCTGAATGTCAGGTAGACCAGCTACAAGTCCCTCCCGAGCAAGTTGAGAGAGATAGTGCACATTCAAGTGCCCATACTACTGATGCCAAAGACTGGTGACAACAGAATTCCTAGCTGCCATGGCTAACTCCGAAGAATCACCTGTGTCCACAAGCCTATAGAGGCCATGATCCTCTATACCAACGACCACCGTTGTGCGAGTCTCGCAATCTACAATAGAACATTTGTGTGAGCTGAAAACCACATCCATCTGAGGAGAATGCTGCATGATCTGACTGGCTGAGAGAAGGTTGAGCTCCATATCAGGTACATAATATACATTGAGGAATATGAGATTCCTCCCACAAGACTGAACCTAAACAATGCTTGTACCGACAAATGTGTATTCTTCGCCTCCTCCAAAAATCATTGAGTCAGTGCAAGGGGAAAATTATGTGAACTAGTCACGCCGATAAGTGCAATGATGCGAGGGACCAGAATCAATGTACCAAGAAGGGGATTTGACATGGTCTATAGGCTTTTTTCCATGAGTGCATAAAAGGCAGATTCCTTTTGCTCGGAGTGCTCGACGACATTTTCTTTCTGCTGAGACCCTCCTTGCTTCTTCTGTTCAAAAGCCAAACATGCACAACAATCCTTCTTTTATGTGGCCATATTTGTGGCAATAGTTGCACTGAATATTCTTCTTCTTAGGGCTGGTCGGGGGTTGACTTGAGCCTTTCTGCTGTGAAGGCTGACCTTTCCCTTTGTGCTTGGGCTAGGTTTTAGTTGCAAAGGCTTGCTCTATGGAGGATGAGGATGAACTGCTACCAAACTGTTGTTTCCAACGATCCTATTGCAAGAGGATAGTGCAAAGTTTTGGAAACTTGAGGTCAACATTAGCAGACGTAATGTTGAGAGTCTCTATGAAGTGTTCATAGGACTTAGGCAAACTCTTCAAAGTGATCACGACCATGTCTTCCTCCATTTTCTGACCAATCACCTCTAATTGATCTCTGATCTCTTGGATTTTGTTTAGGTGCACTTGCAAAGTTGTATTCTCATCCATCATGATAGAAAACAACATATTCTTCAAGAAAAATGCACGACTTTTGTTGGAAGTTTCATGCAAACCCTTCAAATGATCCCAAATCTCCTTAGCTCATTTTCCAAGCGAAATCTGAGGGAGTTGATCATCAGTGATTGAAAGCTTAATAAGCATCACCGCTTCACGGTTTTGCTCATCAAACTTCTCCTAATCCTTATCCATTGTTGTGGGATGAGTAACATTGCCGAGGATCATTTGATCAAGGCAGTGGTATTCAAAGATGGTCATCATTCACTGCTTCGAGGTGTTATAATTTTTGTCGTTGAATCACTGACTACCCTCCAACATAATGTTGTTCAAATTGGCCATCTTCACACTTTTTGAGGCACAAAAAATAAGGAACTGAGAAGAGGTTGAAAGCACAAAACCTGAGGCATAGATTTCAATGCAAAAATAAAGATAGATTTAGGTACATACTTCAAAAAGTATGAAATACAACTGGCACAAAGAATGAGGCATGGAAAATGATGCACCTAGAAAAATCGAAGACCAACCTAGTTGAGATCTCGAAAAAACCACAAGGAATTTGAAGTCAATTTTTTTTTTGACTTCAAATGAAGGAAATAATCTCAAAACCCTAGCCACAGGTCATGTTTTCAGAAAAATACTGAGTAAACAACTTAAAAACTTCAAAGATCACGAGCAAATGTAGGGATAAATGGCATCTGAACTAGCGCATCAAAAATGTCCTTCTAAAATCATGTTTTATAAGGAAAAAATTGCGTTTACAGAAAACACGTCTATCCTTTCTTCAGGTCGTGCGTGCTGTAAAAGGAGACACCAAAACCCTTCGACACGACCTTTGACTTGTATAAACGATGACTAGAAATGGTAGCGTTCAAGTTGCAAAAAGAATCCACGCCAGAAGAAGAACATGGGTCGCGCATAGGATTTTACAGAGGTTGACGAAAAAAGAACATGGATCACAAATAGGTCACGGGCCAAAAAAATGGCTGAAGAAAGGTCGTGGAAAAAAGAACGAAAATCCCATGCAAAAAAAATGCGGATTACAGATCTAAATGACCTTTCACACACGGAAAATCTCACGCAAAGAAGAAATCGTGAATTATAGACCATAACAAAAATGACCTTGAAGAAAATTTGAAAAATTTCTTAGCCAAGAAAGTTTTCCCGCTCTGATACCATATTACGAAGAGTAATTGGTAAAAAGAAACTACAAGAGATCGATCAACGATCTTATCTACAAAAAAATACAATATTACAAACATTGAGCATTAATAAATAATTAAATAATATTATTTTAATAGTGAACACCTTATCTTGTCTAAATCCATTTAAAAAAATTAAAAAAATTTTGTTGCAGAGGAAGCCTTTGAAGCCATTGAATGGGAAAGTTTTCTAGATTTGTGGTGATCTAGTGGGAGTTACAATGGAAGGAGAGCTCTTTGTGGCGTGCAATGAATGTAGATTTCCTGTATGCAGGCCATGTTATGAGTATGAAAGGCAAGAAGGAAACCAATGTTGTCCACAGTGCACACTCGATACAAGAGTCTCAAAGATTCAGTATTTCCCATCACATCCTAAAATTCAAGTTCAGTGCTATTGTTTCATTGATTTTTCAAACCCCTGCTCTCCCGCAAACTCTTTAAGGCATGCCAATGGTAATGCGGGAAAGCTTGAAAAATCAATGAAACAATTTGCCTGCCTTGTCTATGTTTTGACATTTTCATGTATGCCTATTTTTTAGATTGTTTCATTTAGCATCACCAATATTCTCCACAAGAACATTGTCCCTATTTAAAATGATGGAAATGGTTAACATCTCTCAAAAAACTTGTCTTGTAACAATCTTAGAGATGAATTTAGATGCAGTGTGAAAATCAGAACATACTCGAAGGTTCTTAACAACTCTAATAGTTGCAAGTGAATGCCATTGGAGAGCAGGGTTTTGATGAACTACAAAATTCTTTGTGGATTTTGTTAAACAAGGTTTATTTTTCATCACTAATAAGGAATCCACGTCAATTGGAGGAGACCATTTATTGTGCCATATAGACAGACTGAACTAGCCATTATTTCAGTCTACAAGATTATTGTATGTTTCAGATTATCTCAATCAAATCTTTCATCATAATGCAGAGTATTTATTGTTAATTGTTTTCCATTATTGAATGTTTTCCTTTATGTCCTCCCTGCCCTGCCTTGCCTCATTGCTAAAAAAATTTGTTTTCCATTATTTTCAGATTCTCTCAATCAAATCATTCAGCATAATGTAGTATCTATTGTCAATTATTTTCAATTTGACAACATTTTTCTCTGTCCTCTCTACCCTACCTTGGTGTTCAAAAAGATTATCACATCATACATTTTAGAATATTGCCTTGCTGTACTTGCATTTATCTTGTACATCACCATACCTAGTGTAGTTTCTGATCAACTACTATATAGAACCTGCTACTGTTGATTATGTACACCACCATTTTTGTGTACTAGAGTTGATATCATACTTGAATATGAGTCCAGTTTAGAAGGGAAAATAGGAATGTAGCGAAAGTATTTCACTTTTTTCAGAATCTTCACTAAAGAGCAGAAATTGTGTCCTCTATAACCTAATGCCACTGTTTGTCAGAAAATGAAAACAAAAATTGATTATATTTTGGGTAGGGCAAAGAAAACAAACCACCATGTTTTGTTTGTTGAGACTTCTATTCTATCAGATGAAAGAGATGCCAATGGTGGACTGCCATGCTTAACCTACCAAATCAGCTGGTAAATGGACCCTCTCACAAATATTTCATTATAGACAGTTTTATCACCTATAAACATTTCATTGATAACTCCATAGTCTATTGTGTGGTCAGTGAGAAATTACCATGACCTACTTCACTATATTCATCTTAGTCATTCCTCTTCTTTGCTTTTCCTTGGAACACATGTAAAGGCAAAATGGCAGCAGTACACATTTTTTATCCCAACAGTAGGTCTCCTTATATCTGCAACTATATAAATTTAAAAAATAAATAAAAAAATCATAGATAAAGAAAGAATGATATACTACCATAATTTGCCAAAAGATTCATGTGGGCCCAATCCTGCCATTGCTCTTCAACTTGCTTTGTCCTTGGTTGAATTTATCTCTACGTATTAGATGCACCAAGATGGAGTTAACCATAGCTATTTGCAAAATTTGAATCAATTTGTAATGGATCCTCTTTATCCTATGGTTAGGGAAAGCACTAGAGAGCATTGATGGTTTGATCTTTGCAGCTTTTGTATGCTGGGACATCAGCCAATGTGAGTTTTAAAGCTGTAAAAGGTCTAATGAGATTGGACCTATTTTAATATTATGTACCACACCTTCTGCTTCTGCACAGATGTTTTAGAGAAGAACATAAGTTGAAACTAAAAAATTAGTGTTGTTGGAATACTTGACCTATATTCATATATGATCCACTTCTAGGATGCTCAAAAGACAAAGAATTTTCTTATGTTTCATTGCTCTCTATTTCAAAAAATTTATATTGGAAGTTGCGACAGCATCCTAAAAAGCTTCTTTGTGCTATTTGCAGGTTCCTTTAGGGTAGGAACAACTAAGAACACACCATGTTATTGCTCAATAAATTTTGTTGTAATGGAATACATAGACGGTTCTTTTTGTTAGTTGAATTCTATATGTTTCTTAATTTAATTTGTTCAATGTTGAGAAAATCTTCTTATACCAGGCTTCATTTCAAAAGTTGTGTTTGTTTACTTGTTACATGGATTAAAAGTTTCCTTTCTGTATTAGTAGGGTACAACTACATTCAAAATGTTGAAAACGCAACACAGTGAAAAGGGTAATGAATACACTGCCAAAGAGGACAGTGAGATGGGGCTGATTTAGGACATCCCTGTAATAACAATGGATTTTTCATCTTGAGGGATAGTATGGATAAAATACAATGCTCTTACAGTGAATGTAGCTTCATTTCATGGTATAGCTTACAAAGAAGAGCAATCCTATTCAAGAGTATTCATTTTAACAAGTGACAAAATTTTAAAGTGGCTATGCTAAGAGAATGTAACTGCTGGCTATGAATATACACTTCAAAGAACTAAGAGGGAGATATAGAAGCCAATTATCAGTGACAATAAAGAGCACAAAAGCAACAAGGTTGTAAAGACAGTGATCAAGGAGGACAGTCTCAAGTGCAATTTTTGCATAGGTGGCAGTCAAGTCTCAAATGCACAATATATTTTTAGTAATTGTGTTTTGTTTCTCGGCTTTTCATCTATTTTGTTGGACCTTGAGAGGAATGTTGGATGTGCCAAGTGTGTTCCTTGTTTCACTTGATAGTTTACAATCTTAAAGGTTTTGAGATAGTGACTTCTTATTGTGTATTAGTCTCATTATGGGATTTTTGAACTGAAGTATACATTGGAGGTTTCAAATGCTTTCAAGGTAAAGTTCATAATGTATAAGGATGGCAGCAAATAGCAAGGCATTGAAATCCAAACCCTACATAGTCAAGATTGAAATTAAGGCTTCATTGAGGTTTAAACCATGGTGACATAGGGTTTTGAGGGAAGTAGTTTTGACTATGAATTGTAGAAGGCGCACAAAATATGGACTTGTTATGATATGTTGTCAAAGATTACAAGATGTTTGTGGCAGACTACAAGGAATCACAACCTTCTTATGTAACAACTCTTTTCAAATTAATAAAGACAACAGTATTCCTTTTTCAAGACTTGTATTTCTCTTTGCAACTAGTGATATGATGTTTAATAAACAATGTATCAATATACTACCAAATTTATCAAAATGATGATTAAAATTATGAACAAAAACTACCAAATAAACTACCAAATTGAACAAAAAACAATTGAATAAACTACCAAATTGATCAAAATGATTATTAAAGTTAATGACTAAATAAACTACCAATGGAAAAAAATCAGTGAATAAAAATGACTAAATAAGTGACCAGCTAACAACAATCCATGACTAAATTAACGACTAAATAAATTAGTGAATAAAAAGTGACTAAATAAGTGACCACTTTACAACAATCAATGACTAAATAAACGACTAAATAAGTGACTAGTTAAATATATCAATGAATAAAAAATGACTAAATAAGTGACCAGATTACAACAATCAATGACTAAATATATCAATGAATAAAAAAGACTAAATAAGTGACCGGATTACAACAATCAATGACTAAATCAACAACTAAATATACTACTAAATTGATCAATTAAAACAACCAATAAATGACAAAATGGTTTAGTCATCAATCTGGCCACGTTATAAATGATTGACAATAAACTACTAATGGTCACGTGACCAAGTTCAGTCATTTATTAGTAGTTTTTCTAGTAGTTTATTGTTGTTTCTGTACTAGTGATATCATCTTCAATGCTGAAAGATACACCCAGGATGGTGGTTGACAGTCCTATTTCAAGGGCTGTGCTGGTGCTTAACAATATAATTTGAGGGAGGTTTGATAATCTGATTTCCATGTTTATAAATCTACTTCTTTGTGAAATAAATCCAATATCAGTTTATTTGAGTTTTGCGGACGTCGGGGTTTGTTTGTGCAATGAAATGGAGTAAATTGTAGGGGTCTTCTTGTTATCTGTTGAATTGGCTGTTGATGATGCTAAAACTGAAATGGTAAAGAATTTTCTATGCTCAGAGGAAGACATTGAATTTAATATTATGTATCACATATGAAGAAAGATGTAGTAAGGTATTCCTGCCGCATCATCTATGGCGGAGTCGGGACCAAGAATTTTGGAAGTCATTCACTTCTTAGTAGGAGCAAATATTCATAGAGTTTTGAAACATTAATTACTTAATCTGGAACGTGATGGACATTGAGGATGTGCCAATTCTTTATTAATAACCGCTGTGAAGACATGGAAATTTCATCAATGCTCGTATTACTTTAAGCCATTGGTTCTAAGAGTCGTGTCTGAAGCCATAGAAGGGGATGCGACGTGTTGCCATAAATAATACACGAGAATTAGGGAGTTCAAAGAAAACTGAGCCTTTAAGAAGAATATTGGTTATGAAAATCTCGAGTTTGTTGAATGCGACCCGTTTGGAATATGGAGAGGTGTTTTTTAAAAGGCTTTGAAAAGCATCAGTTGATTATTTACCAATAAATCATAATTCAGTGAATTCAGTGTTGGCCATGGACGCTATTAGAATTTTGCCGCTACCTGAGGAATCTCGTGGATATTGCATCTGTCGCCTCTATTAAATATTGAGAAAATTATAAGGAATGCGATGAGTAGAGACTAAATTGGACTCTAGTTAAAAAATCATGAGGAACCGCGGCCTTTATCAAAGATTCGTAATAAGGACATTTTTATCATTCGTCGAATCAATTCTCCCTTTATCGTGGCTTGCATATTGACATCGCATAGTGGAGTCTTCTGCCAGCACTATTAAGAATTGAAGGTGCCTCAGGACATACACCGATAGTCCCAAGCTTTAATCGTAAAATAATGGAAGGTGACTTAGGAGTCGTGAGTATCTGAAAATCAAGTTCAAGAAGCCGTTATGCTTCATTCGATTTGTTAAATAGCTCAGTTGGTCGTCAATCCTGAAGCATTAATTGGGACATAGAAATAATAGACAACTCTGGTATCGAACAAGCATACATTCTGTGTCGATGAATGTGAAAAGGCTACCGTTATTTAAAAGAAAGCCCGAAATTGTGTTCCTATGGGAGGCATATGAAGAGAAAATCGATGTTGCTCTTACCATATACCAGGTGTCGCGGGAGCTCAAGTCATCTGCCGATTTCAGGAATTCACATGTTTGAATTCTTTGTCACAATTATTTGGTTGAAGCCGCAGAAATAATATATAAGTGTGATTGATAAATTTAATAGATGGTTCGGGATTCTCGACCCACCCGTTGTATATCTATTCTTGCTGTTGTTTATAGAGGAGTCGTGGCTAGAGACCACCGATGCAGGACAAAAGAATGAGTTTTCGCCTGGAGGGCACCCTTAACTCCCAGTTGGCCAATTTCTGACAAAACATTAACAGGTGTAGTAAGAGTCGAGGCATGCTCCAGGAAGAGTCGATCTCTTATAAGAGCCTAGATACGTGGCTGTGATACTTTTTGAAAGTCAGCATGAAATTGGTCTAACAACACTGCCAGGTTAGCATCAATTCAATGTAATGGTCTGAAGTTTATGAAATTGAATATGGTTGTTTGAGTTTTGAATGTGGAGTGAATCATTTGAATGAACCTCTGATATATTCATCATTTGTTTGAGTTTTGAGTTTGCTGCTATTTCTTAGATTCATCATTGTATTGGCCACATCTATGTTTATAATCTGAATCAATGCAATACTGAATAGTCAATATGTTGGATGCGAAGAAAGCAATTAATAAATGATAGAAAATCATTTGGGAAAACAAACTCAGTACAACAAAGGGAGTTAATTGTTTGACGAAATGTAGTATTGGGTAAATTGAAAAAAATTAAACACATTTGGGGTAGCATACTACAGTGGGAAGTAAAACTTCTCCATCATCATCAGATAAAACCTCCACATCTTCTAATAAGAAATCATTGATCTATGGAAGAGTGAATTTATTGTAATTACACATGCACACTTCAAATTCATCTTCACAACTAAACCAAAAATTCTCCATGGTAGGTTTATGTGAAGAATTGCTACCAAGGCGAGCTGCCAAGGGTCATATGAACGCTTTTCAATGAGAAACTTGAGATTAAGCTTCGTCATTTCATTGCTCATTGATTTAGCGTCAGCTGCTGATTTGCATTTGTATATACCCATCTCAAAAGGGAAACTAGCAGCTGACTTGCGTTTGTTATGTAGAAAGGTGTGGACCTCATGTAATTGCCTTAGGAACTCCATGAAAGCTACCTTATCTGATGGGTATTGAGGTAGCATGGCTAGACTGCCTGAGAAACCATATACGCGAGTGTAGGAGAATGTGGGGAATTGGATAAACCAATCAGCCCAATCTGCCATTGCCAATCTGACATCTGCGAAAAAGCATATATGTAACTCATTGTCAAGATCTTGCACTGTATGCATCTGAAAGAGATCATTTACCCGCTTGAAGTGCTGATCTAACTGTGAAAATTCTAATTGTGGAAAATGCTCATGAACCTTTTGCACGCCCAAAGTTCCAATGACATTCAACCCCCTAAACTTGCCTTGAAAGGCTATAAGATATACGAGGTATGAAGTCAAATGGAATTCATAGGCTTTGAAGAACCCTATCATCTGGCTATGAAGAGTGTCGTTGATCAAAGCCGACCAGTCATAGTGTTCTTTATTGTTGACAAGTTGAGACATGATGTAGAATATCAATGGACGAAACTTGTGTGCTTATGCTTGACTCGTGACACGGTTGAGTAGAGTGATCATGACAACAAACTCATTTTTGAATTCACCACATCCAATGTTCCTTGGCAAACTGGTTCATTTCTCCTTGAGCCACCTTTGTGCCATCCTTTTCTGGCATGGTTCCTTTTGCGTATTCCATGCCTTCTCACATTCTTCAATTGATATGATGAGATTATTTGGACAAGGTGGAATAGCAAAACACCTATCAATGTCTTTTGGCTTGAGGCTGCAAATTATTCACCCATCTACTGATTGAATTTCTCGTGAAGTGGGATTGTAATGTTTGACACAAGCAATTACAAACTTGATGTCTTGTGCCGATATGGGAAAAGAGGCTGCCTCAAGTAACCCAGATTGTTCAAGATTTTGGATTGTGATGCAGTCTACGCCTGTCAAAGTGTTCAAATCGACTACTGGATGCACTCGATGTAGGTTGGTGTCAAGTGTTTTCACGAAATCGTGAAGCAAGACCGATTTGGTCTTGATATCGATTTGAGAGAATTTTGCATACTGAAAATCTCGACTTTTGACTGTGAACATAGGTATGTTTGAACAACTTTGCATAGAAGTTAAAAATAGCTTCATTGAGAGGCAGAAAAAGGAATATTTCTGGATAAACATTTGAGATATGGGTTTTGTAGAGAATGTCATGCTAAATATACCCAGATCGTCCGTTTTTTGGAAAAAATTGATTATTTCATGGACATGCAAGAACCCCTCAAAGGTAGAAGTTGCGAATCAATTTTTTCCCAAGAAAATGTGAGAGATGGGTTTTGTAGGCACTTATGTGCTGAATAAACCCAGTTTGTTAGTTTTTTGAAAAAGATGATTTTTTTTAGAAACCCTAAAAAATGGAAGCAATGAGGCAATTTTTATGGAAAATCTAGAATGTGGGTTTTGTGGCCAATTTCGTGCTGAGTAAACCCAAATTGCCAGATTTGTGAAAAGAGTGATTTTCAAGAAAACTTAAAAAGTAGGGCTAGAAGGTTCCACAAAAAAAATGCCAATCTTTAAGAAAAATGCCAAATAGAAAGACCCAACTTGATGAAAATTTGAAAAGATCATCTATCTTTGAAAAATGATGCCTTCGAAGAGTTGACTTTGGAAAGATGTTCTTCTATGCAACTTGAACTCGAATCTATGAAGAAATGTGAAAACCCCCTTTGTTTGATCCTTCAAATGTTGTTGAGAAGAAAGTTCTATGTTTGCTCTTGAAGTCGACTTGCCAAAACAGTGAATTATGGACACCCAAATGCTTGTTAAATAAAGTTGGAGGTGGAAGCATCAGTTAACTCGCAAAAACCCTAATTTTAGGAGTCATCTCGCGAAATTATCTATTAACTAGAAGAATCCCCAAAATTTGGATGACCAAGGCATGAAAGTCTTCAATATTTCTAACTCAAGTTGACTTGGGTGCCACCTTGAGATAAGGCATCCAAGTTCTCAATGTTAGAAGAAATTTTGTAGTTTTCAAATTTTTCTTGTCTACGATGATTGATACCCCCTGTTTGAGCACTATTTTCTAGGCATCTGATAGGTTCTATGATCTGGATGACAGTTTCACTATGGAGTGTGATCAAATTTGAGATCTTCTTGGAAGTTGCAAAGCCTAAAGAGTGGTTTTGGTGGCTTGAATTCTTAAGCGCCCCTAGCTAGCAGGGGTGCTTTTGTTTGCTAAACTTAACCAATTTTTAGTGATTTTTAACTTCTTCAATTTGTCTCTCATTCGCTGTCTCCCGTTTGATTTGGAATTGTTGGTGACTGATGAATCCTGAGGTTAGGCTGAGATATTCAATGGAAAGCCTAAAGAATTCCAGAAAGGATGTTTGGTTTTGCAAATCTTGAAGGTTGATTTAGAGGGCTCAAAACTTTAGGTGCCCCTGGCTAGTAGGGGCGCTTTGGCGTTCCCAACCTCAAACATTTTAGTTTGCTTTCTTGAAGAAACACCCTTGTTTGATCCTCATTGTTGGATGTTTGACTGTTTTGTTGAATCTTCCGACGATCTCATCATGAAGCCTGATCAACTCTGAGGAGACCTTCTTGGAAGTCATGAAACCTGAAAGTTGCATTTGCTGCTTCAAAAAGTTGGACACCCCTGGCTAGCATGGGTGCTTTTCTGCTCTATACTTAGTCAATTTTCACGGTTTTCAAAATTTCCTTAGTTTTTGGTGTACATTCGATCTTCACTTGCCAGTGTTTGATAGGTCTTTTAAGTTGGCAGATGGATCCATTGCGGAGTTGGACTAAAATCATAATGAATCACTTGGAGGTGGCTAACTCTAAAAATGACTTTTGAGTGCTTTAATTTTTGGGCGCCCCTGGCTTGCAGGGGTGCTTTTCCTTGCCAGAGTTAGCTATTTTTGATGATTCTTGTTTTCTTTGACTTTTAGCATTTTCCGCCTGCTCTTCATTTTCGGGAGTTTGATAGATCCTATGAATTGGATGCTAGATTCATCGTGAAGTTGGAAGAATTCTGAAGAGGACCCCCAAAACTGCAAATCCTAATAGTCACATTTGAGCCTTTGAATTCATGGGTGCCCCTGGCCTGTAGGGGCACTTTTGCACTCCAAAGTTAGTTATTTTCAATGATTTTCACCCTTCTTGCACTCCGAGTTCACCGTGTTGTTGATTGCGTTGATTGCTATTGTTGCTAATGCGAATGCATTGACTACATGCACGTGTGACAAAAAGAAATTGAAAAATATTCTAAGGCATTGAAACCTAGACACACTCTTTGAGTTAAGGCATCCATCTCCAAACTTAGTTTATTTTTTACAATTTTGAACTTTTCAAATTCCCCTCCACCGTTCACCATTCTTTGAGCATATTTTGCCATGGATTATTCTATGCGGTGTTTGACTTAGATTCAGACACCTGGTATCTGGCCATCCTCCATTGATGATCTCGGAGGTCCTAACTTTTCTTCTAAAAAAGCGAAATAGACCCACCAAAGTAAAACTAACTTTTTGATGATTCTAACTAGACTAGTGTGATCGTGATGAAAGATTAACCAATCAAAATCATTTTGAGCCATTTCTGGAAAGATCCTATTTTTAAGGTTTTTCTAAAAATAGGGGCTTGAAACCCGAATTTCAAAATTTTGCAAGTATCCTCTAGACTATAAACCGAAAAAAACCCCATGATTCGTTTGTTGTTTAGAAATTTCTAAAAATGGACAAGTGCTATTCTCAGAGACTTTGACCTTTGTTGACTTTTGACGACAATTTTACAAGATTTTGACCATAATGAAGCAAAAAAATATTTTGGATACAACAAGCCTTGGACAAATTCTTATTTCGAGGCCAATAATAGTGCATAGGTGAGTTTTCACTCAGTTATATAAGTTCTTATACTTACTCCCAAATTGTCTACGACACCAATACTAGCCCCCATCACCGAAAAATTGTTCAATCATAGTTGTATGTTACCAAAGAGGTGACATTGCATCAAATTTAAACGAGTTCTCTACATGTGGAACAATTGAACTAGAACTACAAACCATTTTATATACCTTAATGAAGCAAAAAAAATATTTTGGATACAACAAGCCTTGGACAAATTCTTATTTCGAGGCCAATAATAGTGCATAGGTGAGTTTTCACTCAGTTATATAAGTTCTTATACTTACTCCCAAATTGTCTACAACACCAATACTAGCCCCCATCACCGAAAAATTGTTCAATCATAGTTGTATGTTACCAAAGAGGTGACATTGCATCAAATTTAAACGAGTTCTCTACATGTGAAACAATTGAACTAGAACTACAAACCATTTTATATGAAAATAACAAAACAAAAATATTACAAATTTACAACACTACAATTTTTAGTTTTTTTGGCATTATAACCCCTCATGATGTATTCAAGGTTAAAAAAAATCAAAACTGAAAAAAAAATCTTGAAAGAAATTTGATTTTTTATGGATGACTCATATTCCAGCTAGTGAAGTTCTTAGTATCATTCAAGCATTTTGAAAAAAATGTATATAGTTTTGAATCTAGAAAACTCCACTCTTTTTGCCATCGTGGTCATCTTTACTATCACTTGGTTGGCATGATCACGGGAAAATTGTTATGAACAATATGCTCAAGCTAGAACAATAATTGTGGCAGTGAGAGACCTCGCATGTATGCAAGCAGTCATTTTTTTGAATACTGAATCTTAGAAGAGTCATTTATAGGTAAAAACTGGATTGGTGGCATCTTTGTAGGCACAACATTTTGAATACACAAATTCAAGCTGTGGTCATCATGCATGACCCGGGAGCATCCAATTGAAGACCTTGTGGGGTCCACATAAGGCTTAGCTAGAATAGTGATACAATAGTCCCTTTTGTTTTGAAATGATTTTCAATTTCTAAATAGAATTTTATTTTTTATTTTTTTTATATTGAACAATGCAATTTTAAATTACAAGAATGCAGCTACAAAAGTAGCTTGAGAGAATAGTGATACAACAAGAAAAGGTCCAATATCCAAGCCACAAGGCCACAATAAAGATTCTTACATAAGCTGTACAACATATTTACTAAAGCTGAGTTTACTATCAAGCTGAAACTACATAACTTGATCTTTGATTTCCTGCAGACAATACTTGACCTGCTCATTCTTCTTGCACAAAACTTGGAGCTGTGAGAAAAAACAAGCCACCTAAAGAAATATATGAGTAAAGCCTTACAATACCAGAATATAAAATTTCTTGGGGCCCACCAAATATCCTTGCTAGATGTAGGATCCATAGGGCATAGTTTAGGATTTAATTTATTTATTGTAAGGATCTATTATATCAATGATTCTTTGTTGGGACCACCACTTGTCTTTTATGGCTAATGTTCTACTTATGCTAGGCGCTTCATTTCCTACACTGCAAGTTGGGATTGGCTCCTACTTGGTGCTTACCTTGCACTTCATTTCCCATTGTTGTTGTTTCTTCTTGACTAGCATAGCTCTTGCTGAGACGACAATCTCCTTGTTTGTTTCCTTTTAGTAAGGGCATGTACAAATAAATCCTACACTGGTCAGTGGTTACTTTACCTATAAAAAATTGGTGGTAGTTTCTATCAAGCCTCACCTCATTCAAAGCTCATGGAAATTAAATACCTACAACATCTATTTCATGTTGGAATCAGATCGTGGAGTCTATGCTAGTTTTCTAACAACAATTATTGGCTGCAAATATTCTATTTTTGGCAAACTACCGTTAGTATAAAAGATATGTATGTGAAAGGGGCAGCATAAGTAACAAGAGTAAAAAAACAAAGGTCGTGGAAAAAGGAAGAGAGTAATTTCAGTTGCTGCCCTGTAGTAGAAGAATTTGGCAATCAAGCATAAGAACTAGGAAAATTTCTTAATTCATTAGAGCAACTATAGGAGGTAACTGAGAATATCTTTTTATTTTTTGCGGGGTTTGTGTAAGCTTCCAGGATAGTAATATAAGAGAAATATGAAATATTGTAACCCTGTATGCTAGCTGAGTGCCTATAGGTGTATTAAACTCAGAGACATAGTTCTAAAAGCTGTTAATGTATGCTGGTTTTGGCTATTAGAAAGAAACATAATTTCTAAGTGTTGTTGGGCTAGCTGATATATAAGCTTGTCATTGTGTGCATAAGACATTGAGGAAAGATAGAGCTAATTTTCTCCATGACTTTGTAGAAGGCCTGTTAATGTTTGTAGGTATAGTCTAGATGAAAATTGTGTTAACATTTTGATTTGCATTTTTTCAGTGCAACACAAAATGGAACAAATGTTTGGTAAAACCGCCCTTGAAATTAGAAGGGGAAGTAGTAAATTAAAAACTAAACTAAACGTGAACAATATGTACTTGCAATTTACAAAATTTACACTATTTTTAAGGGTGATTTCACATTCCTGTTGAATTTTAAAATATGCCTTTTTGGATTTTCTTAAAGTAAAAAGGCTAAGATGCTCTTCCACTTAAGGTAAATGATTTGTATATTTCTGAATGAAAAAAAATCTTACAACTAAATGCTTTCCTCGTTCAGCCAAAATTAGAGAGTGGATAATTCAAGAACACAAAGATCAAATAGATTTTAAAGGGATTAGCACAAAGCCATTGGTAAATTAATTGAAGGAATTAGCACAAAGCCATGATTTCCAACTTTGAATAGATCTACACTACAAAGCATTAAAATTTGGTAGAATCAATTTAATCTGATTCAGAACATATGATAAATTAATTCATTCGTAATTAAAAGCAAGATAGTCCTAATAAATTCTATTAAAAAAATGACAAATTATGGATTGACAATAACACTAGATAGCAATTTGAGCAATACAAAATCATGAGAACTATCATTCATTGATTCCCTCAACTAAGTGTAAAAAGTCATGAATTTATACTGTTTAAAATCAATTGCATACAAATAAGTAAATAAAATTAACAATTTTACCCTAACTGTGATTGCTTGCATGATGTGCAAAGCTTTATTACAAATTATCTCATCCACTAATTCTAAAACTACAATCATGTAACTGTCAATTGAACTAACAATCAAAATATTATAGTTATCCCCTGAAAAATCTGTTTCTCACATGATGGGGTAGATGATTTAAAAATAAATGACTCTAAGATATAAGTAGAGAATGCTAAAAGTAGCATGTAATATCCCCTGTCAAAGTTCACTTAGTTTTTTGTTTTGCAAACTTACCCCTGAGTAATTATGTCAAACAGTCCACTTGCATATCGTTATCTCTGATTTTGGTTCAAACTTCAAAGGTATGCTACACTGTACTGGTTGTTTACAATTTTCTTTTCTTGTGTTGCACATTTAACAGTTTGAAATTTGTTTCCAATACTAACACTTGAATTACAACATTGCAGGAAACGAATTACAAGTTCTTATTGATAATAAGTTCCAAACAGAAAATACATTGTATTTTAATTTATCAGAACCATTCTATGGCGTGCCAAAAAAATAAATACCTTGAAATTGGAATAGCACTGGGTTCAAGTAGTATATGACCAACAGATGAAACTACAGCAGGACTGAAAAGAGTTTGCAGGTACAGATATAGTTTGAAGCTTGAAAATCTTCCTTCATATATTACCCCAAAATCATCTTCTACATACTCCACACTGCCCACAATTCACCCAGCAATTAGAAAACTTCTGGAATCAACAGTAACATGCTACAGTAGGTCTGCCACAATAATATTTTTCATGCCCAGGATTGCTCAACTCATTTTGAGCACTAAAAAAGCACCAGACTGAGGCCTAAACCTTCTACAAGACAATGTGCAGATTGACACTCATGGTATGCTCCACTCACTAGGTACAGGTATCAACTCATTCATATATCATATCTGTTTGTATCAATTCACATTCCTAAACATTGCACTTCTTCCCCAAATGCTCATTCACTTCATCACCAATCAAGAAATGCAGTTAACAAGCAACGATTACCTACAGGTTTAACCTGCCAGGAACCTCACGAACTATCAAGCAGTACAGCTATGCAACATAACTACCATCTGCAGCTCTCAAGGGGTAAATACCATGCAACAACAAACCTGTTTGGAGGAAATGCCATCACCATAACAACTTTCAAAACTTTCAATATTAAATTCTAAGCAATCAAATAGTACGGCTACCTTCAAGTGTACGGACAACTCAACAAATTCCAACTCAACACTAAACTTGGGTTTTAATGCTCAAAAATGATTGTTCAACTAATACTTTAATTTTGAATCACTACCCATAACTACTCTCTGCTCCAAACTATAGATGCAAACTCAAACATGGGGTATGACCTAGAAGTGTTGAATATAATTTGCAGAATAAAAGTGAAAAAGAAATTGTAGAAATAAAATATTAAAAACAATCACAAATCAAGAACAACAGATTTATCGTGGTTCACCATCAATTTGATGGCTATGTCCACACTCAGGGTCATATTATTCTCAAGTTCTGAATTAATTACATTTAGCCAGCAGCTGTATTTATAAATTAGTCTCCAATCTAATTAAATAGAAAAATCCATTTGAAATAGACAACTTCTAAATTGGCCACACATGCTAATAAAAGTAATTACAAAAATGAGAAAGCATTTCGAATTATTAAGGCAACATGCTAATTTGGGCTTTAGATAACCCAACAATCTCCCACTTAAAGACCAAATTGCTGCTTAGAGATATCCCACCACTGCAGAGTTAATGTCAGAGCTGCACAAGTCCGAGAGAAGCTCTATAGAATTTGAACTTCTCCCTCAGAACTACTTTCGTCATCATGTCAGCTAGATTCAATTTTGTGTCAATTTTTGCCACCTGCAACTTGCCTTCTTTAATACAATGGCGAATGAAGTGATATCGCAGCTCTATGTGCTTCGTTCGATTATGAAAGGCTGAATTCTTTGACAAGTGAATAGCACTATTGCTATCACAAAAAAAAGTAAAAACAGATTGCTGAAACCACAAATCACCTATCAATCTCTGCAACCAAATCATTTCCTTTGCCCCTTCTGAAAGAGCAATATATTATGCTTTTGTAGAAGAAAGTGCAACCACCTGTTGCAACCGAGAAACCCAATTGATCACTGCCCCAGCAAAAGTGAATGCATAACCGGTGGTAGAACGCCTTTTATCGAGATCTCTAGCCATATTTGAATCAACATAACCTCGTAGATGAATGTCCTTACCACCAAAACATAAACCGCGATCAGAAGTACCTTTCAAATATTTGAATATCCACTATAATGCCTGCCAATGTTGTTTACCCAGATTAATCATAAATCTACTCACTAGTGCCAGTGCCTGAGCAATATCCATACGAGTACAAGTCATGGCATACATTAAACTGCCAACTACGGATGAGTATGGGACACGCTTCATGTACTCTTTTTCTTCTTCTATTTTTGGACACATAGCTGAGGATAACTTAAAATGATCATCCAAAGGAGTACTCACAGATTTGACATTCTTCATATTAAATCTATCTAAAATTTTAAGAATATATTTTTCTTGAGATAATCTAAGTTCTCTCTTTTTCCTGTCCCTAATTATATTCATCCCAAGAATTCTCTTTGCTTCCCCTAAATCCTTCATGGAAAATCTTTGAGATAAATGTTGTTTTAACTCACGAACTATCCTCACACTATTGTCAGCAACCAACATATCATCAACATAAAGTAATAAAATGACAAACTCACCATTTGGAAGCTTCTTGTAATAAACACATGGGTCTGAATCACAATGATTAAATTATTGCTGAGTCATGAAACTGTCAAATTTTAAATACCATTGCTTGGGGGCTTGCTTGAGCCCATACAAACTCCGCTTCAATCTACAATATAAATGCTCTTGACCCGGTTTTGCAAAACCTTCGAGCTGCTCCATGTATAATTCCTCTTCAACATCTCCATGAAAAAAAAGTAGCTTTGACATCTAATTGCTCAAGTTCAAGATCCTAAATGGTGGCCAAGCCTAACACTGCTCGAATGGTGGTCATTCTCACAACTGGTGAAAAAATCTCATTGAAATCAACGCCTTTTTCCTGAGAAAAACCCATGACAACTAGTCTGGCCCTGTAGCATTGATGACCTCCCTCTTCCTCTTTCACACGATACACCCATTTATTTCTCAGAGGTTTCCAATTTGGCGGAAGAGGTACCAAATCCCAAGTGTCATTTGTATGCAAAGACTCCATTTCTTCATTCATCGCCTCCATCCATTTGACTGAATTTGCATCTTTGCAGGCTTGTTTGAACATTGCCGGCTTTGCCTCACCACAAAGCAATAATTCATAATTATAATAATCAAATAAAAACAACTCAAAATCATCATACTGCTTAGGTAGCTTCCTCTTTCGGGATGATCTCCGCAACTGTGGACCATTCTCTTGCTGTAAATTACCCTATTTTGGCATATTTTTCTCATTACCTTGCAACTGTATATTGCTACTAATATTCTAACTATTTATATTCTCCCTAATTCCCAAATTCTCTTGATTGAAATTCTGAAAAATAGGCTCTACTTGCCCCATTGAAGTTGTAAATGGAATAGAAGAGACATTTCTCGCCTCTACAGGCCATGTGAAAAGTTCTTTAAGAGGCTACGAATCATAGAATAGGGGCGACGCTAAGTCAGCCTGTGCATGACTTTGTGTGGGCAGCGTATGAGTTTGAGGAAGCGACGAGTTATCATTTAGAGGCTACGCATTGTTGTGTGAAGGCAGCAAATGAGTTAAGGTAGGCATGGAATCGACTAAAGGAGGATGTCAATTAAAATGAGAAGACTGCCAGGGTATGAGAGGTAACAATGAATGGAAATGAGAAGGCAGTGTTGAATTTGTCGCTTGCTGCATAGACAAAGAAGTGGGCACTGATGCCTTTATCAAAGACTGCGAATGTGATAAGGGGGGCAGCGTATGAGCATAGGAAGGCTGCGGTCCATTTTGTGGAGGCTGTGAATCAAACAAGAAAGGCATGGGTGGATTATTAATAGGTTGCATTTCACCGAAAATGGGCTATGCAGTGACTATTGGAGGCTGCAAACTGATTAGTATAGACTGTGTGCTAACAATAGGAGCAACACAAGTGGAAGGCAAAGTGTGTGTAATAGATGGCTGTGTACAAACAAGAGTGCTTGTGTTTGAAGAAATAATTAAAGGTTGGGAGAATCTAACCGAGGTTTGCTTGACTCGTCCATTATCAAATAAATCAACATTAAAATATTCATCTGAAGAATTGTCTAGAGGCTGCAAACCTGGGAATTTTTTCTCATTGAAGACAACATCCCAATTGCGCACAATCTTTTTTGCAATGGGATCCCACAACTTAAAGCCAAATTGATCTTCTCCATAGCCTAGAAAAATGCACCTCTTCGATTTGAAATCGAGCTTCGTCCGTTGTTCTTTTGGAATATGCACGAACGCTTCACATCCAAACACCCGCAAGTGATGATAGGAAATTCTCTTCCCAAGCCATCTCTCCTCAGGAATGTCAAAATCTAAATGAGATGATGCGGCACGGTTGATCAAATATACTGTAGTGTTGCAGGCCTCTGCCCAAAACTGTTTTCCCAATCTGACATTGGAGAGCATACAACGAGCTCTCTCTAAAATTGTTTGATTCAACCGCTTAGCTGCTCCATTTTCTTGAGGGGTGAATGGGACCACCTTGATTCTATGAATGTCGTTGTCTGCACATAAATTATCAAATTTCGAGGAACAAAAATCTCCTCCATTGTTAGTTTTTCAGACATTTAATCTTATGCCCTATTTGATTTTCAACAAGAGCCTTGAAAATTTTAAACTTGGAAAAAACTTCTGATTTTTTATTCAACATGTAAATCCAAACTTTTCTAGTGTAATCGTCCAAGAAAGTAACAAAGTAATTTGCACCACCAAATGAAGTTACCTCCGTAGGACCAAAAACGTCTGAATGCACAAGTGCCAAAGGAGTATTTTTCTAATCATGGCCTGTCCTCAAGAAGCTGGCCCGACTTTGTTTGCCATAGAGGCAATGTTCGCAAAACTGCAAATCCACTGATTGCAAGCCGGGAACTGATCTCGTTGAAGCATTACTTCAAGCTATTTCTTGCTCATGTGACCGAGCCTCTGATGCCAAATTTCTGAGTTGTTGTCCATGATTGTCATGGCAGCTCCCACTTCACCATGGCATTTTAAAATATAAAGATTACCCAACTTCTTGCCTTTAGCAATCACTAAGACTCCTTTTGTTACTTGCCAATTTTCTAAAGAGAATTTAACATCACATCGAGAAGCAATTAATTGAATGACAAAAATTAAACTTCTTTTCAACAAAGGAACATATCTGACATCCTTTAAAATCCATTGACTACCATTTTTTAAATTTAAAACTATATCACCCTTACCAACAATTTCACACTCCTTATTGTCACCAAGAAAAACCTTACCGAAAACACCTTCTTTGAAATTTGTAAAAGCTTGCCTACATGAAGTAGCATGGAAAGAAGCTTTGGAATCAAGTACCCAAGAGTTTGTAGTCATGTCTCCAACAGCCAAGATTAAAACTCCATCATCTTTTTCAGCTGCAATGTTTGTTTCATTGTTACTGACTTTGTCTTGTGCCTTCTTATATTTTCAACAAATTTTCTTTGTGTGGCCTAGCTTGCCACAAAACCAACAGACACCTATTTTTCCTCTTGACTATGATATGGATTTTGATCTCCTTCGATTATTATATTTTCCTCTTTCTTTACTTCTACCTCTATTCCCAATACTTACAGCCATTAATGCCTCACCAGATGAGGGTTCCTGATTTTTTCTTTGCATATCTTCACTCAGTAAAGTGGCTGCAACATCATCAAATTTCAGCTTACTTTTGGTAGCCACCGAAGTGCTCACTGCTATCACAACACCTTCCTAGCTATTTGGTAAAGAACACAGTAATAAAATAGCATTGATCTCATCATCCAAATTAATGCCTACAGAAATCAGCTGGGTAACTAAAGTATTAAATTCATTCAAATGATTAGACATAATCCCTCCTCACATTTTTAAATTATACAATTTCTTCATAATAAATACCTTATTGGAAGCAAATGCCATTTCATACATTGAAGACAATTTATCCCACAACTCCTGTGTAGTCTTCTCTACAGAGACATTAAATAAAACATTGCTGGACAATGACATAAAAATTGTGGCTCTTACTTTTTTGTCTAGCTTCTCCCATTCTTCATTTGATAGAGATCCTTTCCCTTTGGCTTTGCCAGCCAATCCATTTGAAAGATCTTGTTTGATGAGAAGAGATTCCATTTGCACTTTCCAAAGCCCAAAATTTTTCCCTGCAAACTTTTCGATTTTCCACTCAAGTCTGCATCTTCCATGGCTGCAGAAGTTCTTCACAATTTCCTACACCTAATTTCTCCAACTTGCTTTGATACCAATTGTTGAATATAATTTGCAGAATAAAAGTGAAAAAGAAGTTGTAGAAATAAAATATTAAAAACAATCACAAATCAAGAACAACAGATTTATCGTGGTTCACCATCAATTTTGATGGCTATGTCCACACTCAGGGATTATCTCTTATTATTCTCAAGTTCTGAATTAATTACATTCAGCCAGGAGCTATATTTATAAATCAGTCTCCAATCTAATTAAATGGAAAAATCCATTCGAAATAGACAATTTCTAAATTGGCCACACATGCCAATAGAAGTAATTACAAAAATGAGAAAGCATTTCAAATTATTAAGGCAACATGCTAATTTGGGCTTCAGATAACCCAACAAGAAGTATGTACGATCTAGCTTGGAGTACAGATCCAGAAATAAATTTAAATATGCCTTAAAACACATGTTCTAATATATGATATCAATCGTCCCCAATAAGCTTTGAAATCAAACTCAAAAACTCCTCCTCAGTAAACTCCTTAAAAATCCAACATGACCAAAAATGAAAGCCAAACTTTGCTTTTGCCTCTTTCCAGAAGTAATTGCCCTACCCTCCCCCTTGCCCTTCACCCCTTTTGCCCCTTTATTGAAATTCCCTTTTCCCCTTTTTTCTTTTATTCTTTTGATTTAAATTTCATTTCACTTTAAGCTCTCCAAAGATATTATTTTATCCACCTTTTAATAAAATTGCCTTATAACCCCCTTTTGCAACAATTAAATAAATGCTAAATGAAATAATAATTTTTTTATTCATAAGAGAGAATTTATTAATAAAAATGAAAAGTTTGCATAAATGGCCAACCATAGCTGGTATGCAAAATTGCATCTGCAAATATTCTAAATTGCTAACAATCATATTTCTTAATGATTTTTGATGCTTAAATCAGATAGAAAATCTGCCCAACTACTAGATTTTCCTCAGTTTAAGTTGCAATCAACACTAGCCTTGGTGAGCTATCGCAATTGCATTCTAATCCGGTTCAACTCATTCTTGAGGATTTTCTTTTTCTTGTTTTGCACTTCTTGCCACTCCTCCCCATCCTCATTATTTTGCAATTTTGTGGGGATATTAGTCTGAGATCCAGCATGTGAAATGCTCACATCATCTAATATGGATGATCTCTTGCCGCTCTCAGTTGATTTTGAAGGAGATTTGGGAATTGGATCTAAGATTGCAACCTGAGGATTGACTTTTGGTGGATTTAAACTTTCTGTGTCTGATTGAAGAGGTTGCTTTTCTACCACGTTCACCTTTGTAGAATGTCCCATAGCTTGAGATTCTTTAACTTTCCTTGCCCCATCATTTGGGGGATATCCATGCCTCTATGAAGATTTTGGTTCTTCCACTATCATCTTTGAAGGGGATTTAATTGAGTAATGATGTGTAAGGGAATTAGACCACCAGGACTGTTGTGCTGAATTTTTAATAATCTGGAACAAGAATTGGCCATATGACCTGTTTCAAAGCATTTCTTGCATCAAAAAGGAAAGCTTTCATAATTCAGAAGTTGAGTCCAATTGTGATCAAGAAACTTGAAGGTGATGTCCGCAAGTAGATCCCTTGTGACACAAGGATGTAGGAAAATGTTGTATGAGTGAAATTAGAAGTGTCTGAAACCGCCTAGGAAGCAACCTAGAGAGTCGCTAATCGCCAGAAAGCAATCCACAAACTAAAACTGTAATGGAAGATTCGAAAGACGAATCCAAATAGGTTTCATGGAGAAGGATTCATAGCAGGGTTAAATTCTAGAAACCATGGTTTGAGAAGGAGCAAGCTTTGCCCCCAACACCATTTGTCTTGCCCTAGCCGATTTGCATTGGAGGAGTTGCTGGTCTGAAAATACTCAAAAAAGCAGTCCATATCCAACCAATATCTTCTTCACATCATTGCTCTTATTGTCCAATATTACTTCATTATAACCGGGTATGTTTGCCTTGTCAATAAACTTCCTTTTGGTGTGAAAATCAGACTTAAATAGTTTGCTGTTGTACTCAGATCAGAACTTCATTAGGTCTGATATACTTTGATTTTAAGGAGAAATAAGAAGAAATTAATGTCCCTTTCTATTGTATTGCTTTATATAATTGTATTTTATCATTTTATGTCATTGCACAACAAAATATAAAGCAAGAATCATCAAACAAACATCCAAAACCATTAGCATACTCAAAAAATTTGATTGCGTGCAAGGTGTTTGACAAAATTTCAAACATCACAAACAACCTAAATTAAAAATTCCAATAAGCTTCTTAGTGAGTTGGGGAGAACTCCAGACTTCTTGGAGTGCTTTAGGTTGGTTAGCAATGATTTTGGTTCTTGGAAATGAGCTTAGTAGGCAGTATGGATCAATATGACACTTTCAGAAGTGAATTCCAACTTTTGGTGGCTTCTTCAAACTTCTTGGAGAATCAATCTATTTATAATAAGTCACCCAGTTGGCTGCGATCATCATCTTGTATCTCCAACATCATCTCAATGAGATCAAAGTTTGATTCCAATTCCGTTTCAATGCTTTCCGCAACTTAGGCAAAATTATTTAAATGTTCACTTAAGTTTCTAATGTTAAATATTTGAATGATAACTGAAGTGTAATATATTGTTGAAAAGGTGATAAAGTGTTTTAAAAGTGGATTCCTAGGAGAGATAAGGGGGGCCTTTGCACATGAAATGTTATCAATATTTCAAAAGGTATTTTTGAGTGGTACTGATTTATTATAATTTTAAATTGTATTTTTCCCTCCCAAAATCTATATAAGGAGGTGGGGGGCTCATTTTGAAGGGAGACTTGTAATTGTGTTACATCCCTTTTGCTTGAACAAGATTATGACAATAATAATATAGCCATTATGTTAGTTGTGAACAATTACCTTTCATGAGAATGTGAAATTGGGAATTTTTTTTTTAATTTATTTGATATAATTGCAATTATGAATGATTTCTTTATATATATATATGTGAATGTGTTTATGTGTTTTTATTTTGAAAAGGAAACAAAGAACGATCTAATCCTATTTCTTCTTCAAGTGGATGTAGGATACACAACAACTCGAAGGAAAGGGAAATATCATCAAGGAGAGGCCGCAGTCTATAAAAGAACCAAATTGCCATCACGTCATGAGTTTGGTGTAAGGTTGCTAACATGGTAGTCATAACCTTGGAATAATATCTCAATTAAATAATTATAAAAAAACAAGTCAACTTTATTTGTGCATCATCGTTCACGTATTGAAGTCATATTAAACTCTTAGAGCGCACCTTGGGAGTTAGAAATAAAATTAAAATATTAAAGCCGATAATAATATCAATCTTTAAGTCGAGATGATTAAAGGGGGTCGAGGTAGCTCTTCTCATGGGAGTGGTTGGTTGGCGGTAACTCCCCGCCACCCTTGCCATCTTGCTTTATTGAACACCCAAGAGGGAAGGCATGCAAACATTTATCGTGTCTTATTTCGGCATGAGTTATCTTTAGGGTATTCTTCATTCACGACTTCCTCTCTCTCGTACTCACTCTTTCTTTTCCTCTCAATTGGTTGGAATTTATTTTGGAAAAAAAGGGTTACTATTATACAGTCAAGTACTTCAAGGCCAAGCACCATTCTCAGTTACTCATCACTTAAATCTCTCAAGGGTGGGAAAATCAATCTATATCATGAGTTAGTTTTCCAAAGCATCACTCTTTTGGTAGGTGGGAAACAACAGATATCTGTAGTCAATTCCTTGATCGCTAGAGAAAACGTCAGGAGAACTAACATATTTTATTTCTGCATATCCAGGCACGTATTTGTGTGTCTTAAAATCTGTTAATCAGAAATACTGAAAGTCCATTTCTATGTCGAGGAAACGTTGTGTTATGTTAATGCGCTCTTTTGGAACATATTTGGTTAGATGATTATTGCTATTGAATACAAATTGCAAAAATAAATCCAGAGCTTTGTCTAATCGAAACCTTTCTTATTAATCTTTTTGAACCAGTTGAGTACACCGATCTTGAATTTGAAAAGTTCTAAGTCTTTCTTCCTTCATTGCTTAATTTGAAGTCTAAACCATACTCAGTTTTCTTTAGTTCTTGAATCGGTCAGATCATTAATCATTTGCAAATGTCAATTAGTTGAAATATATTTTGAAACTGGAGTCTTATCTTAACATCAACTAAGACTATCATTCTTTCTTTTGTGGGTAAGATATGAACAATTACCCCTGATTGTAGAACGAACTTTGAGTTGAGTCATTGATTATAAAAATTCAAAATTCAAATGTATTATTACCGAATAAGGGTGAGAGTGCTGATAGCACTAGAAACATGCTCTTAACCATTAAATCCTTGGTGAAGGTTATGATGCTTTGAAAAAACAATAATCAGCCATCAAGAATCAGATATACCCTTGGTCATAATGGTCATTCTAGTTAGGAGAACCTATAGTGAAAGATTGACCAAGGTAGTATAGATTGTTGACACCAGACTCAGATGGCAAGACATGGTAATTTGGAAAATTCTTAATAGACTGCACCTTGTGAAGGGTTGAGTTTCTTTAGTTGAAGAAAAATGAGAGACCAGTAGGTCTTTGGTTGGGAAGGAAAGCCCTTGATGATGTTTTTCTTTCCCTCAAAGATTGAGTCTTGTTCAAGCATTCCAGCAGGAAGCCTTCATACTGTAATCTCTCTCTCTCTCTCTCTACTTCAAAATAGAATTATTTTACATTGTTTATTTCACTGTAGTTAAAATATGTTCTATTCATTTCTTATTTAATGGAATAGTTAGTTCATAACCAATTGTAGTTTTTAGTTATTTAAACCATTAATTGTTCCATTTTAGTTGAAATTGAAAATAAACTAGAAGTTAGTTATTGAATGTTGAAGTAGTTATTGCTCAAATTATTACCTTCCTTGTTTGTATTTGTGTTGAAACTCTCCTATTAGGAATAATTAGTTAGTTACACTTCAGTTGAATCTGGAGGTTAGTTACCATTCTTAACTGTAGATTAGCTTGTGTTACATATGGTATCAAAGCTACCAGGTTCAACACTGAACCTTGGGGCTCATCAAGAAAACATAGAAAACTGAAATCAACCATTGGTGTTTTTCTAGGATGAGGATGCGAAAAACATCTTGGAAGAGGATCCGAGACCCCATTTCCATTCGGCTGTGGAAAATCAAGCTTTAGTATGATTATTTCTGCTGCTCTTTTCTCTTGGATTTGGAAACAATGGCTGAAGCTCTGAAGAGACTTCAGAGAGAAAGAAGAAATTGGATTGCTTTTAGGAAGGAAACTATTAAGTCATCTATTCTTGCTGAAATAAACAAAACCAGTTCTGAGAACCTTTTGAATAATAAGACCAAACCTGAAACATCTAAAGAAGATCGAATCCCAACTCCCGGATACAAACTTATTCCATTTTTTGAGTTTAGTGATTAGGAGGAACCTATCACAGACAATGATAATGATGCTAGGTAATCATCTTTGTATTAGAATCTATCACAAAAAGTGAGTCATTTTGTAATTTTTTTTGTATTGAATCTATCACAAGAAGTGATAGTCTTTTGTAAACAATTTAGTATTGAATCTATCATAGGAAGTGATAGTCATTTTGTAAACAATTTTGTATTGAATCTATCACAGGAAGTGATATCAATTTTGTGAACAATTATACTTGTAATTTTGTGGCATTTGACTTGAGTAATAAAAGTCAAATTTTTTTTGGTTGTTTATCTACCATGAAAACTTCTTTAACTTATGTTGAGCAAACTATGGAAGTAAATTAATAAAAAAAACTAATTAAAATTACCAAATATATCTAGGAACTTCATTGGAATGGAAAATCTTGGAAATGGATTTAGAGGGGATTAGGATAACAACAACCCTATAGAAAAGTTAGATCAACTACTGAATCTGATGAATGAAACTCAGGCCCGACTAGTCAACCTAAAAAGGAAAGTAGAAGGACAATCTTATATGAGAGATGAAAGGTCAGAAACCCAGAGTGATTAACACGAAGATAATTCTAAAAATTTGAGCTTTGGAAACAAGAGAAGTCAATTACCCAATGAACTCGCTAAAGATATGAAAAAGATCAAACCCCCTAAGTTTGAGGGCTCTGCTTCAGGAGATGCTGCTGACGCATGGTTGACTGAAATGGAAAAGTACTTTGAGCTAAGAGATTACTTTGATAATTCCAAGGTAGCTTGGGCAGCTTATTAGTTGGCAAGAGAAGCCGCTACTTGGTGGGAAAATAAAAGGGCAAAAATGGGTCTTGGAGTAGCAGAAGTGACTTGGGATCAGTTTGTGAGAATTTTTCATCAAAGATGGCTACCACAACTATTTTATGATCAAAAGCTATTGGACTTTGAAAATCCCAGGTAGGGACCCTTAACTGTTAATGAGTACTGGGAAAAGTATACCCGTCTATTAAAATATGTTCCATAGTACCAACATGATGAAAAATTTCATGTTCGGGAGTTCATTTTGGGGTTGAGCAACTGTATCGGGGGTCCAGTGGATGTTTTGGCACCACGAACTATGGATGAAGCATACGAAAAAGTTGTTCAACAAGAGCAAAGGTTGAAAAAGGATGATTCCTTTAGGGATAAAAACCGCAATAAACTCAAATGGAACCAATCATCTCAAAGTTTGAAAAGGGCTATAGGAATAATCAGTATGACCACAAGAAGGATAAGAAGGGCAATAATAGTACTAGGAAGGATGAAGTTTATTCAAACAAGGTTTGGAAAAGAAGGGACCACTAGGGGGATGTTTTACATGTGGAGAGCATTACACTAACCAATGCCCTACCAAGAATCAGAATGGACAACAACAACGTAAGCCTCTACCACCTTAGTAGAAAAATTTCTAGCAAAGGATTGATGTAGCAGTAGATAACAAGTAGGCGGAATATGAAGTCGCACCCATTGAAACTATAGGTATGCTTTATGGAAACCCGATAACCATTTTAATAGATACCAAAGCCACTGAATGTTTCATATCCCCTAAATTGCTTTGTAGATTTCCTAAAAGAACCAGGTTCATAGCCAAATCATGAAGGGTTGAATATGCTAATAAAATGAGAGCTCGGGTAGAGTAGTGTCTATTTGAAGCTAGGGTAGAACTTCCAGGCTTCACCACAAAAATTAACCTTTACGTGGCACCTCTAGGTTCCTATGATGTGATCATTGGAATGAATTGGTTAAGAGAGCATAGGGCCAAGGTTGATTGTTTTGCAAAGATAGTGGAGTGTTTGGATGACTTAAGAAACTCGATGTTTATTCAAGGAGTACCACAAGGGATTAAGGTACAAAAAATTTCAGCCATGCAGTTAAAAAGAAATAAAAGAAAATGATGTCAAATATGTGTGATTAAAATGGAAGAAGTTAGGGAGTACAAGGAAAGCCTATATCATGATGATGTGATAATGCACACATAGAGTAAGGAAGAGGAAATGGAAACTAACTTTAAGGAAGAAACCTTCGCTGAAAAATATCCTTACCTACAGGAATACCAGGATGTGTTTTCAGAGGAGCTACCTGGGTTACCACCAAGAAGGGTGTTTGATTTCTCTATAGATTTAGTTCTAGGGGCTGAACCTGTTTCTAAGGCACCGTATCATATGACCACCATGGAACTAATGGAACTAAAGGCACAATTGTAGGAATTACTGGATAAGGGATTGATTCAACCTAGTGTATCACCATGGGGAGCATCGGTTATAATTTTCAAGAAGAAGGATGGAACACTTCGCCTATGTATAGATTACCATATGTTGAATAAGCTCACCATCAGAAATAAATACCCCTTGCCCAGAATAGATGATCTTTTTGATCAAATGAAAGGGGAAACAGTGTTTTCCAAGATGGATTTATGGTCAGGATATCTTCTATTAAGATTGAAAGAAAAAGACATTCATAAAACAACCTTCATAACTAGGTATGGTCATTATGAATTCACAGTTTTTCCATTTGGTCTCACCAATCCCTTAGCTGTGTTTATGAAGCTAATGAATAGTATATTTCATGATTGTTTGGAAAAATTTGTGTTGGTTTTCCTTGATGACATTCTTATTTATTCCAAAAACGAGGATGAGTGTCTTTAGCATCTTCGGGTGGTTCTTCAAAGATTGAGAGAACATAAACTTTATGGAAAATGATCAAAATGCACTTTCTTTTAGAAAGAGGTACAATACTTGGGGCATATAATATTAGCTAAAGGAATGGTAGTGGATCCCACAAAGATAAATGCTATAGTGGAATGGCTAGTACCGAAAAATGTGCATGAGGTTAGAAGTTTCATGGGATTGGCTGGGTATTACTGAAGGTTTGTAAGAAAATTCTCTAGGATCGCCCACCCCATTACCTCCCTTCAAAGAAAAGGAAAAGATTCGAATGGTCAGAGAAATGTCAAGAAGCATTTAATACATTGAAGGAGAAATTAACGAGTGTACCAATTTTGGTAGAACCAGATCCTAATGGAAATTTTGTAGTTATAACGGATGCATCTGGTGAAGGTTTGGGTGGTGTATTAATGCAAGATGGGAAGGTAGTGGCTTATGAATTTTGGAATTTGAAGCAGTATGAGCAGAACTATGCACCCCATAATCTAGAATTAGCAGCTATTGTGCATGCCCTACAAATGTGGTGACATTACTTGTTAGGAAAGACTTTTGAACTCAACAAACCATCAAGGTTTAAAGTATATATTCACCCAACCTAATTTAAATGCTCGCCAAAGGAGGTCAATGGAGTGAATTTCAGACTATGATTTTGAGGTCAATTATATCAAGGGAAAGGAGAATGTAATGTGGGTGATCCCACAATAGTGGTTTACAATTTTTGGCCAAACTAGACACTGAAATTATTATTTTTTATTTAAATCTTCACATTCGGGCACCTATATCAGCTAAACCGTGAAGGATTTGAAGATGATGCAAACTTGACTCTCGTCACATTTTTTCTGTAGATTTTAAAAATATTTGTTTCAAAATTTTTAGAAGTAGATTGCACTTCTTTTACCATCTCCCACGAAAACTAGTTTTTTTTCAGAAAACAACATTTTTAAAAAGTGACGCACACCGTATAACGCATAACTTTTTTTCCATGAAGGATAGAATTCTAATTCTTTTGAATTTATATTCGTAACTCCAATATCTAGTGCTTCCACTTGGTTAGACAGTTTTTAATTGAATATTTTTTCTTTAATCAATTTTTGAAGTCAAACCAATTACAATTCAGACATAGCGCGACCGTATAACGTATAACTTTTTTTGTATATATCAAAATTCAATTTTATTTTTTTTGTTGGATCAAGGAATTCAATATCTGGTGTACTTATATTTTTCATTTTTTTTTTTGATAATCTGCTATTTTTCCACATGTGTAGAACATAGACCTTCATTTTTGATGAAAGACCTATGTTTAATAAAACTAAAAAAACAAATACATAATTAAACCAAAAAATATTAAAATTATATTCATTGGATAGCTTGTTTCGAGGACTGCCTAATTCCAGTTGGGTTTGTGAGGATTCCTCCATGTTCATCTTCAACCTGAGCTCTGAAGTGCCAAAATTTAGGTTTTTTGTGTGTCTCAAGGAGGGGATGAGGATTTAGGGGGGTTTGTATGAACCCCTAGGGGTTCGAGCGAACCCCTAGGGGTTCATTTGAACAAGGGTTCACTCGAACCCTGGTTCGAGTGAACCTATTCAAGGGGGTTCACTTGAACCCCTTTCATATGCATTTTTTTTGGGCGGAAAAAAGTTTAAGAGGTTTGCTCGAACCTAGGTTTGGTCGAACCCCTTTTTGGTTCGGTCAAACTTCTATGTTCGTACGAACCCCCAAAATCACGTTTTTTTCCATGGGGTCATTTTTTCTCAGTTTTCCTTCCTCCATCAAATTGTAAACCACTATTGTGGCTTCACCCATGTCCCTAGATAATTTTGGTCTAGAATTTCAGTTTTGACTCTGGGACATTTTGTCAAACAGTTTGCTTGAACCTCTATGCCCATTGGTTTTGTGTTTCAGTCTGATTTGTTCTTGTTTGGATATGTTTTGAATGCTTGTGAATGCAATTTAAATGCTTCCAATGTTGCTAAAAAATTATCAAGTAAACTGAAATGATATGCAATACTCATCTACAACAGGTTGGCATTTTGTCATACAATTTGAATGTCAACTCCCAGCTTCATTGTATTGCCAATGTGACGATTCCAAGCTATTACAATGTTAGCCAAATGACTACAACTGAACTATGATGCAAGTTTGTATAATTTTTTCATATGATATGAAGCTACAAATGCTGGTTACAACAGACTGCCCAACATAAGACAAGCAAATACAACAAAATTACTTATTACAGTGATTTTCCTTCCAACAACTAAGTACAGTGCAAAAGCTCCTAAAAATGCAATATATTCAATTTGACCCAGCTATCAAGCTACATCTAAAGGAATTAGATGTCTCAACAAACTCCAATATATATTAGATGCCAGTATCAATAAAATAAAGAGCTTGGAAGGTTGCTAATAGTTGTTTGTTGATGTCTCCAACCCAAGTCGACTTCTTTAGTAGATGCAATCACTAATCCTATGCACTGGTAGCTGCCAAATTACTCAGTCAACCTTCTTGTCTTGTAGTGCTTATCTCCTGACTGCCACATTCCAGCTTATCTCACCTTCAGTAAGATCCCAATGGAAATATATGAACTAGTCGTGACTCCCTTAATCATGCCTATCTCTTGAGGGTAGCTTTGAATATGGTCTTTGACCATTCAAAGCTCACATGTTGTTGCTACTGTGGCCATGAAATTGCTTTTAATATATATTTCGAATTAAGCAACTCCCAATAAGAGGTGATGAAGGTCGATATATTTTGTATGATTTTGTCCTCCAGCATCCACCTCCAATGTGGCTTTAAGACTAATGAATCAGACAGGTCACACCTGCTTGATATGTTCTAATGGCTTCTTAAAAATCATGACCCCCTCCACTATTTAATGGTTGCTTTTGATTTTGACTTATATTGAAGACCTGGCGTCCTCTATTTGTCTCTTCTGAATTGGCTGTGATGCCTTCAGATTTTGTCTTCTTGTACAGAGCATGTAATATCCATTTCCCTTAGCTATACTTGCTACACATCTCCTCTGACTTGGCGTTTATTTTATTTTTGTCTTCTATTCCAAACTTAACTTGTCTCTATTAAAATTTTCTAATCCTCAATAGCTCTTGACTCAAGTAATTTGAATGCCTCATCTTTTTGTCTTATCGACAACAACTCCTGACCAATATGTGGGTATGTGCAGGATCATGATGGGCCAAAAAGTGGTGATATGATGGGTATTTGTAGGGTATGTGGCTGACGACTTATTTTTTACGCAAAATTAATGAAACAAAAAGGGTTTTTAAAGGATATTCTCAGCTTTCTACCAATATAAATTATGCTTTACTTTGAATTTAATAAATAATTATTATTGATTTTCTATTTAAATTATGACTAAAGTCCGATTGATAGGCTAATTGAAAAACATCTATAGCTTTCAAACAAGATCACATTTTTTGAATCCAAAACATGTGTCACATTCTATGCTTCAGATACTATAGGATTAAAAAAAAAAATGAATTTCATGAAGTTTTGACCAAGTTAAGGTGGTTAGACATACAAGTTTTTATATTTTTTAAAATTTGTAATAAAAAATTCATAATTAATTATTTACTTGGAAAAAAATTACAAAAAAATATGCATCACATCAGGACATGAGTCCTCTACCTATAACTAAAACATTATAAAAAATATTATTATTTTATTGTGGTTAGTGGTCTACGATTACCTACTTCTTATTTTTTCCTTGAAATTTAAGTACTACTACATTGAAATTTCAAATTTTCACCAAATAGATTTTGTTTTAAAAAAATAAACCTAGTAGTCTAGAAACTACATTCAATTTTCTACAAATTCTATTCTTACATATTTTTGAAATAATATAGATAACTTATTCAAATTTTTACGTCAAGCCTAACTATTATTTTTCTAAATTTTTTGCCACTTAAGGGCTTGTTTTTTCCATGATGATCCTGCACATGCCCATGTTTCTTACACATATTTGTCTCATGCATCTAGATGTATTCACTTCTACAAAATGCAATATCCCTAGTTCATCTTATCTGAAGAAATCATTTCTTTATTCCCCTCCGATCCACAAATTTAGCTTCTGAAGACGAACACCAATATTTGCAATTTGTATTCTCCAAACTTAATCAATTTTCAATGTCAAAAGTGAACTAAGAAACAATTTAACAATCCTCCAAACGCATTTCTCCTGATGATACCAAATTTGGTCAAGGGCCATTAAATTTGGTGAAGATCTATAAATAAAATGTCTCCTAGATTGAGATGATGCTTGCAACAATACCTTAGTTGATGCAAGTAGATTGCTCCAAATATGGTTGCAACTATACAACAGCTGTTGCAATGGTGGTGATGAGGTAATAATCAACTACCTCAACTATTCAGCTAGGGCAATAATACAACAACTACTGCACTTGTAAATTCTTTTCAATGAAGCACAAATTGGACCTTTGGATGAAGCCCACAATGAAGCAATAATTTGGCTGATATTTCACAACCTCAAAATTGCATAACCAATGAGAGTTTTCATTCTCAAAGGTTGGAAATGGTAGAAACCCTAGCTGGCCTCCTCACCAAACAATAACATCAAGCAAATATCAATTCCTGGATGATTAGAAGCTTGGCTTGATCTCCCTTTATGCTTTTTCAATCCATCTTCAAGAAGCTTCTAGAAAATAATATTAAAATAATATAATATTTGCAGTTCACAAATATTTAAAATATAACTTTATAATATAAAGTGCAAATATAATATTCTAACATAACATTAAAACAATAATTATTATTAAAGTTACCTTTAATAATAATTAAACATTATATCTTAATAAAACACCTTATTTCTCCCATTCATTTGAATCCAGGAAATGGAGACCAACATTTGACCAAGTATCTACCACAAAGGACCCCCTAACCATGCTTATTAGCCTACGAGGCTCAGGAATAGGGTAAACCGTCTAAAAACTAATGCTTGCAAGAATGGGGACATTATAGAGAATAGAGTAGCCAATCATCTGAGCTGACAAAAACATATAACTTCCATGGTGTTAGTCAATACAAATTTTAGAACTCAAGTACTACAAAAATTAAATGAAGATGAATTCTACTTGCAAGTCCCTGAAGCTCTTCAGGAAAACTCACAAGAGCCTAAATATGAAGGTTTTCAGATCAAAGCAGATGGAATTTAGAGATATAAGGGTAGGATGTATGTTGCAAACTCAATAGAATTAAGGAAGTTGGTATGGAAGGAGGTTCACTCAACACCATACTTAGGTCATCCAGGGGTAACCAAAATATCGGCCGATGTCAAACCTTTATATTTTTGGAGGGGAATTGTTGTGACCTTTTCACACATCACCCCATTCAAAATGGGGACCCCCTAATTTTTGCTCCATTTTGGTCTTTTGGCTTTGGTTTTGCAGCTGTCTCTCTTGGTTCCAACTGTCTTTCCAGGGATGTACCCATCTTTTGAGCCTAAGTGAAATTTTGGCTAAGTTTGTGAAATTAGGGTTTTCATTCTCTAGGCCAATTTGGCATTAATTGGAGTGAGCAAATTGAAATTTGAGCTTGGCATTGCAATCAGGATGCTTCCGAGAGGTTCCCATCAAATTTTCACTAAATTTTGACAACTTACTATGTTTAGTAAGTACACAATTTGGGACCTTTTCCTCAAGACTTTTGAAATTCTGATTGCTACACCACATTCAGAGCACTTTGAGCTGTCTACCTACAAATTTTGAATGAAATCGAACAACTTGCCATTTTTAGTAAGTCCCTTATTTGAGACCTTTCTGCTAGGGTTTTTGAGAAACTGATTGTTGCATTAGATTCAGGACACTTCAAAGTGCTTACCTGCAAAATTTGAGCAAATTCTGACAACTTGCTATTTTTAGAAATCCTGGTTTCGGAAGCCATTTTTAGGGTTTGCATGTGCAATTTTTTGATGCATGTCAGGATATTCTTCTTGGGTTTTTCGAGAGCTTTGCAATGGTATAACATGCAAGTCAAGTTGATGACTTGCTAGTTTTAGTAGGTGCCCGCATGCAGACCAATTTTTTGGATTTTTCTAGGTTTTCTAAGATCTCCCAAGCAGTATGGCATCAAACATATTCAAAAGTTGGTTGATCACTTTTTTAGGCGCTTACTATTTTTAGCAAGTTCACTCCAGTAGCCCCCAGAGCTTTAGTTTCATGAATAGAACAATCCAGAGTAGAAATGGGGTCAAACAGAGGTCATCTGAGGCACATGCAAGTCAGATTAGGGTTTCCAGCTTTGACGCCTAAAAGGAGGGGTAAAACTTGAGAAAAATGAAAAAAAAATGTATCCCATCACGATCAACATATTTCAAGGAGTCTACTGGTAAAATTTGAGCACAATCCGAGTACTTACTATTTATAGTCACATCTAGAATAGGGCTAAAAATAGTAGGCCAACACAAAAGGCAAGTGTGAACAGGATAGTTAGGTCATGAAGATCACATGGAGCGAATTTCAAGACAACAGGAGTTGTAGAAGTTCAAGAATCAAGGGGTTACTAAAAATAGAAAGTGAGGGCGAGTAGGTTAAAAATTTGACTAAATGTTCAAAGAAACAAGAAACACATAAGGCATTAAGAAATAATAGTAGTTCCCCTTGAATGCGTCCTCAACTGGCAGGACCCCTCATATGCGCCCATGGTGTAAGGTGACTTGAAATTTTGCTAAGGCGATGAAAATTGCTTGACCCCTTCTCAAATGTTCCCTGAAGTTGGAGAAAAATCTTCTAAGGCATGAAAAATGGAAGCACTGCCTCCCAAATGCTCCCAAGTTGTGGAGATGACTTGAAAAGTTTCTAAATGTTTCAAATTGGAAGCTACCCCCCTCATATGCACCCAACTTGTGTAGAGAGGTTTCATAAAAGACTACGTCATTGAATGGAAGCCCACCACCTAGAATGCGCCCAACAAGGAGTAAAGATGAGAAAATTCTAAGTGTTGGAAAAGTGGAACCTACCCCTATCAAATGCGCCCAAGATGATGTGTTAAGTGGAAATATTCCAAGGCATTGACAAACTGGAAGCTACCCCCTCCAAATGTGCCCTTGCCACCAGAGGAGGGAGGCAAGAGAATTTTCTAAGGCGTGGAAATGTGAAGCTTGACCCCCTAGATGCGCCCTTGGTAGGAAGCAAGATTGGAGATGATTTTTCCTAAGTCACAAAATGGAAGCTCACCCCCTCAAATGCACCCAAGAGAGGAAGAGTTGAAAGAAATCTTGCTAAGGCATGAACAATGGAAGCTGCCCACCCTAAATGCGCCCAAAGTGTGGAGAGGCAACCAAATTTTTCTAAGTGATGAAAATGGAGGCAGACCCCTCCAAATCCGCCCAAGGTGTGAGAAGTTGTTGTAAAGAATTTTCCGAGGCATTAAAATGAAAGCAACACCCCTAGAATGCGCCCAAGGTAACAGGGTGGCTGAGAAATTTTCTAAGGCACAAAATCAAAACCTCAAGGGGTCAAATGCGCCCAAGGTGGCATAGGTTAACATGAAAAATTTCTAAGGCAATGAAAAATGGAAGTTGACCCCCTCATATGTGCCCAAGATAAGGAGGTGTTTGTAATATTTTATAAGGCAAATAAAAATGAGAGCACAACCTCCAAAATGCACTCTAGGGGAAGAAATTAAGAGAATACTCTTAAGGTGTTAGAAATTAGAACTCAAGGGGTCATATGCGTCCAAATCACCAAGATGAAGATAAATTTTTTCCAAGGGATGGAAATGTGTTCAACAAGACCCCTCAAATGCACCCAATACTAGAAAGGTTAAAATGAACATTAGTGAAAATATTTTGAAGTGTTAAAAATTAAATGAACCCCTTCATGTGCGCCCATGAGTAAGCAAAGTTGAGAAATATTTTTCTAAGGGGAGGTATTTTAAGAGTTAGAGGGCCTTAAATTTCTTCTAAGGGGGAAAATAAGTTTTGAAGATATTACGCCTTGGCTTGGGATTTCAAAATGGAAAATTTTCTAAGGGGAGATAAAATTTCCTAAGGCTTAGATGGATAAAATTTTCTAAGGCATAGAAAAAGAAGGCATAAAAGGTCAAATGCGCCTGAGCTCAAGATGGGTTGAATTTTGTCTAAGTCATGAAAATAAAAGAAGACTCCCTCAAGATGAAGTGAAAGTCAAACATCCAACTCCTAAGAGAAGATGGTCAAGATAGGCGAATGAAATTGCTAAGGCAAGAAGATGAAAACATCAAGATGGTATGCACCCTAGCACATAGATGTTAAGTACGCCCGTGATGAAGAGTTATGAAGAAAGAAAAGTTTGCTAGGGAAAAATGATCCCGAAAGATTAGTCAAACCTTGGAAATCAGAACATTGAGATCAGGTAAGTGAAGAGAATTTATATTATAAAATTGTTCTGATGCTCTTCTTTTTATTTTGCAGGATGAATGCCGAGACCAAAGCATGATGAATTGAAGTGATGAAGCAAGTACTCCGGGGCAATATTACAACCTTGGAAAAGGAGAAATTACATGTTTAAAGCTCCTCCATGATGTCTCATTTGCACCCAAAACCATGAAGGGAGACAAGTAGCAAGGAAGAAATAGTCGATTCCAAGAGAAGAAAATCCTTTAGGAGCAGGATGGAGACATAATGAAAGCCCAGGTGTTGGAGATCATCCTCAAGCACTTCAAAGTTAACCGTAGGATGGATTGAAGGACAAAGTAGAGGAATTCTTCTCAAGTGTGAAGTCCTTCTTTGGAATTGACCCAGAGAGTGTTTTCCAGCATACTTCACCCAACCTAAAATGCAATGGCATCAAGAAGGAAAATCATCATCAAGCAAGAGAAAAAATTTTAAGTCTTGGAGTTTCAGATTGAGAACATGCCTGCCATGCCAGATCAAGAAGTTGAAGCTATGTTGGCCAGATTCATAGAGTTTGCAATCAAGGAGAACATTGGGAACATGTTTTTGGACGAGAATCTTCTAGAAGATGGTGGGATATAATTGCTTATAGTGGTCAAAGGGAGAGAGTGGGAATATTTTTCTCATTTATTAACCCACTCTTCTTTGTGGCAGTTTTTAGGGAAGAATCTTGATTAGGGCTTATGTGGCTCAATTTGAGCCCTTCATTGTAATTGAATCTGAGCCATCCATTGAAATGGGCCAACTATAAAAGGGGAATCCGCCCTCATTTGTACATATAGATTAGAAGATTAGAGCATTAGACAGCTAGGAGATAAAGCATATAGAGACATATAGTATAGATTGATAGCATAGTTTAGATTGAAAATGAAGGGTATGTGCAGGATCATGATGGGCCAAAAAGTGGCAATATGATGGGTATGTGGCTGATGACTTTTTTTAACCCAAAATTGATGAAGCGAAAAGGGTTTTTAAAGGAGATTCTCAGCTTTCCACCAATATAAATTATGCTTTACTTTGAATTTAATAAGTAAATATTATTCATTTTCTATTCGAATTATGACTAAAGTCCCGATTGATAGATTGATTGAAAAACATCTATAGCTTTCAAATAGTATCACATTTTTTGAATCTAAAACATGTGTCACATTCTATGCTTCGCATGCTATAGGATTAAAGAAAAAAAATAATTTCATGAAGTTTTGACCAAGTTAAGGTGGTCAGACATACGAGTTTTTAATATTTTTGAAATTTGTAATAAAAAATTATAATTAATTATTTACTTAGAAAAAATTACAAAAATATGCATCACATTGGGACATGAGTCCTCTACTTATATCTAAAATATTATAAAAAAATATTATCATTTTATTGTGGTTAGGGTGGTTAGACAAACACCTACTTCTTTATTTTTCCCTAAAATTTAAGTACTCATTGAAATTTCAAAATTTCACTAAATAGATTTTTTTTTTTTTTTTTTTAAACAAACCTAGTAGTTTAGAAACTACATTCAATTTGCTATAGATTCTATTCTTAAATATTTTTGAAATAATATAGATAACTTATTCAAATTTTTACGTCAAGTTTCCTAACTTTGATTTTTCTGAATTTTTTGCCACTTAAGGGCCTGTTTTTTCCATGATGATCCTGCACATACCCGGAAGGAGGGCTTTCAAATTGAATGCTTTGTAAGAAGTTATTGTGAACACTCATAATAAAAAGAGTTATCATTGCTTGTGGTTTCATCTTTTGTTGTTGGTAGCTAGCGAGGCTTCTTCATTCTTCCAATTTACTTAGAATCTTAAAGTAGAACTTAGAGTAAAGTAGATTTTAATCCATGCAAATAGATCATGGTAGTTGTGGAATGTGGTGTTTATGTAATGAACCAGACCAATTTTTTTCAATTTTTGATTACAATACGCAATGCAACACACAACCGTTAGGGTTAGCACTTAAACCAAAACGATGCAGAATACAAATCTAACCAAGAATGTACACCAGGATCCCGAGTTGGGCAAGGTGTGAGGATATGGTAAGAGGATCTCATTGCACTGCTGAACTGAGTAAATCTAACCAAGAATGCGCCAAGAGATGGTGAGCATATGGTTAGAGGATCCATACAAGCTACCAGCTGAAAGTAACTCTAACCAAGAATGTGCTGAGAGATGGCGAGCATATGGTTAGAGGATCCATGTAATGCAGTGACGGCTCAGCCGATCTGCAACATGATATTACAATGCAAGTTCAAAATGTAAATAGGCGGCAAGCCAACCTCTTCCACTTATTTAGCGGGTATTACAATGAGTAAAAGTAGAAGATTGATGATAATGCTAACAGTACTACTGTTCAACTTACAATGAATTAGAGCGCCAACCAAAAACATAAGATTAGAAGCTCTCCAATGCTGCAATAATGAAATATGATCTCTCCAAAGCTTAATAAGACTTTCCAGGCACAAAACCTTCACCAAAATGCATTTACCTAAATCTGATATGACAAAACATGGATTGAAAATGCATAACCAACAACACAGACCCCTACTAAAATGCTCGTAACTCACACTAGACTCACCCAAATGACTTCAAATCAAATGCATTAGCTTCATACAATGATGGCGCCCAAGTAAGAACCATAAAACTAACCCAAAATCTTGTATATTATTTGGCACAAATTTCAAGAAGACTCAGAATGGTATGAACCTTTAAGGAGGGCGACTTGGCTTCTATAAAATTCAATATTTGATAATAAAATCTGCAAATTTGTCAACAGGGGCACCCTTATCAATGCGATACAATGAAATAATACCCAAAATGAGATTATTTTTATTTTCTGATGTATAAGCAAAAACAACATTCAGCTAGATTGAATCAACAACTCCAAAATTTTACTATAATGCAAGAAACTAAACTACAAATGCAAAACAATTGCTACAGTGCAAAACTCACTACAAATCCACTCAACTACAAGCTAACATCTCCACTAGTTGCTATCTTTGAAATAAGAAATTGAACCAAGGCTAGGAGGCATACATTCCTTGAAGCAATCCTAATACCATTCCAACAACATAACGTTACTAAAGGTCACATAAGATACCCAAATGAAGAGAAGAGGTCTCATTATATAGACACAACAAGGAATCTCCAGAAACTTCTAGAAGAGGCGCCCTAATTTCCAAATTTGAAATAACCTTATTTCCCTCCAAGAATGGCGTCCCTTTTCTTTAGAGCAATAATTGACTTTTTTTAATAATTTAAAAATCCATCTCTTCTCTTAAGTTGGCGTCCCTTTTCCAAGTTGATTTTGACCTTTAGAAAGTATAAAATTAACTCCAAAAGAGGCGTCCACACTTGAAGTCCCCATTTTAAAACAACTTGAAGTGATGCAACTAGGCCAAGGGGTCAACATTAAAATATAATGTTAAAATATAACATTATTTAAATCAACTTAAATTATCTGTCCAGAATGCATCCAAGGGACAAAAATGAACAAACCAACTGAACTGGCTGAAGAAGAGAGCCAACTGCACTGAAAAACATAGGACCACTGCTAGAAATAGAATTTACTAAAAATAGTAAATTCTTGAAGGTGCTCGGATTGCACTGCAAGTCATACCACTGCGAAGCTCTATGAAAACCCAGAAAGAATCCGCAAATCAATCTCCAAATTTCGAGTAGCAACAACCTCCAAAATGGGAAACCCTAATTTTACCCTCCGAGTAGCCTACGGGTCTCTGAAATAGGCCAACGATCAATTGAATTGATCACACTCGAGAAGGGGACATTACAGTTTTAGAGATTATTGATGATGGTGCCTATCATTTCAAAGAGAAGATTGATTATTTTGTTTAGTGAGGGATTGCTTGAGCCATTGCAGGGTTGCATCAAGGAATTTGACCCACCTATTCTACATGATGTGATGAAGAAGGCACAAAGCATGGAGTTCACTGCCTCAAAAAAGCAGTCTCTACCTAAAACCTTGACTCCTCTAGAGGATGAGAGCCCTCATCAAGTTGCAGATTAGAAAAATAAATCAACAGTTAAGCTTGATGATGAGACCCTCAATGACTTAAGAAAAAAGAAATTATGTTACTGGTGGAAAGGGCCAACAGTAGGGACCATAATTGTCCTCTTAAGGGCAAGGAAAATCAAATGGAATGGTATTACATTGATGATTCAGATTCTACAAATTTAGAACAACGAGCTATTATAAAGGATAATGAGGTAGGGAGAGTATTCACAGGGTCAGGAAAATATGCAAAATTATCTCCTTTGGCATTATACTCTGGCATCCAAAAGCAAGGATCATTCAGAATCAGAGGAGTCGTGAATGGGTAGCATTATATCACTTTGATTGATACTGGAAGTACACATAACTTCATCGATGAGGGTTTGGTTGCCAGGCGTTGACTCTAGGCAAAGACCTTTGAGGGGTTCAAGGTAAGAGTGGTAGATGGTTTCACTCTTACTTGCACCAGGTGTATCCTTAATCTCACTTTGTTGTTGAATGATTACGAATTTCAAGATGATATTTATGTCTTCAGCATGGGTGAGATGGATATTGTGTTGGGCATGAAGTGGCTTCGTGACATTGAAGAATTTTCCCTCAACTTGTAGAAAATGGAAATGAAGTTCGAGGTGAATGGTAGAAAGTATGTATTGAGGGGAATAGCTGAGGGGAGTTTACATGCCATGGTGGTGGAGAAGCATGAGAAAATCTATGAGGAGTGTGATTCTATTCATTGCTCCAAAGGTTCAGAGGAAAGTAATTAAGATCAACAAGGGGTTAATGTGCAGTTTGTTAATAATCCTCTATTTGAGAATGATGTTAGTTTGGTTTATGACAATCCACTATTTGAGTTGGATGACGATCTCCCTCTTGACCCTAGTGTGGAGTTGAGCAATGATCACAGAGATTGGGATCCTTCTTGTGCATCGAGATTCTAGACAAGGCTTATAGATGAGTTCTATAGCATGTACATTGTGTGGAGTGCATATAGTTTTACCCTCGACCCACTTGTACATGATTTGAATTCGATGCACAGAGCTTGTGTGCATGTTTTGGATAGTTGGTAAGAGGTTTCCCCTTGCACGAATGGGGAAAGAAAACTTTGTTTGTATCCAAAGTTGTTTTTTCATGATGATTTTACTTTTGAGACACATGATAAAGGGTTGACTTTGGTCCACGTGATTTATCAATTATACTGTAATGTCCCCTTTTTCATAGCCATCTTAGTGTGATTTCATAGCCTTTATTCTCCAAAGGCTAAGTGGAGAAATAAGGAGAAATTAATTAACTTAATTATTTATTAAGTCCTCAAATAGATTAAAAATTAAAAGGTGACTTAATACTTAATTAATTTAAATAAAGTGACTAAATAAAGAATTATATTATAAAGTCACTAAAATATAATTAAAGAGGGAAACATATCTTTTATCCCACATTAGCAAGGAAAGTGTTTGAGCTTTCATAGGAAAAGTATAAAAGGATCTTAAGGGGCTCATTTGTGGGCATGTTGGATATTTTGATAATTGATTTTGGTATGTTTGTTGGAGAAGCCTAGGGTTTCTATAGTCAACATTGGAGGTCTTTGGGTATGAAGTATCCCATTGATTTGCATAACTGAGGTAGTGAAACTATCTATTGAAGGGTTGCAGCTGATTGGAGAAGTTACTTCAGACTTCTCGTTGCATCAAAAATTGTGGCCAAAGGCCATTTTTGGAGGAATTCATTTGGAGTAGATAAAGAATCATTTTCTGATTGAAGACATCATTCTATCTTCTTCTAGGGACGATTTTGGCAGCATATAATGTTAGTTTTAAGATCAGAAATGTCAACAAGCAGAAAATGCAACACATAAGACAATAACACAGTATTTTACCCTGGGAAAACCCTCCTACTCGAGGGAGAAAAAACCAACAAAAATATTCTCTTTATAAATCAAAAGAATTGGTGTAGAAAGCTGCATACAAATTAGGCCCTACACAAGGCCGAGTCTAATACAATGAAAAATGTCACTTCTCCTTGAAGTGAACCTTAAGTGTTGTAGATGATATCACTTCTTACAGAAATTGGATTTGCTGCTACTAGGAATGAACTGTTGTTAGAGGTGTGAATTGGAGTGATATAATTGCTGATCAAATGAGAGGATTTCATCCTCTTTATATACAAAGCTGGGTGGCCTCCTCTCTAGGTTGGCCCTTAGAAGAATATAATTTATTTATGAAGCAAAGAATGACCTACCTTTAATTAAGAGAAAATAGCTCCTGAAGCTATAAAACACGAACACTCCCTCTTAGCTAGGGAGGTATTTTTCAGTTATCCTCATCATGGAGTCTCTCAACATGATGCCCACAATGGCTACACCCATTTGTGGAAAACCACATCTCAGTCTCAAAGATGTACAAAAGTTCATCATGGAGTCTCTCAGCGTGATGTCATCATGGAGTCTCTCAACGTGATGTCATCATGGAGTATCTCAACATGAATTCCACAATGGGTACTCCCATGTGTGGAAAGAAACACATCTCAATCTCAGAGATGTACAATGGTTCATTATAGAGTCTCTCAACATGATGTCATCATGTAGTCTCTCAACATGACATCTCATCTCAGTCTCATATATGAACAAGGGCTCATCACAGAGTCTCTCAACATGATGTCATCATGGAGTCTCTCAATATGATGTCTCATCTCAGTCTTAGAGATGAACAAGAGCTCATCACAGAGTCTCTCAACATGATGTGGTCATGGAGTCTCTCAACATGACATCTCATCTCAGTCTCAGAGATGAACAAGGGCTCATCACAAAGTCTCTCAATGTGATATCATCATGGAGTCTCTCAACATGACGTCTCATCTCAGTCTTAGAGATGAACAAGGGCTTGCACTTCATATTTCTCCATCTCATAGAAATATACACTACAAGGGCTTTCACCTCATATTTCTCCATCTTAGAGAAATATACATTACAAGGGTTTTCACCTCATATTTCTCCGTCTCAGAGAAATATACATTAGAATAAATCTTCATGATGATGTGACTCCTTCTGAAGCTCTAAGTACTTCATCAACCTCCTGACCTCATTGTCCAAGATTTCTTGCAATGCTTTCCTTAGAGGAACAGTTTCCAATGCACACCTTCGACATTATTGACTTGCGAGAGTTGAGGATTGTCCTTCTTGACCTCATTCCAGATCACCCTATTTTGAATAAGTTTGCAGAGCTACCAATGTCAAATCCAGATTGACCGTCTTGTGCAATTCTATTCTCTGCAGCTGAAGAGGTATTCTAAGGACTTTAGCACCTATCCTTGCAACACTGCAACCCACTTAGCTGACACCTTCACTTCTTCTTTGTGAGTCACAAAACTCCCTCTTGATCCCTGCCTCAAAGATTGCAAAGAAATCCTCTAGAAGTGAACTCCCCTCCATTGACTGATCTTAGAACCTTAATCCTTTTCCTGGACATGATTGCAACTCATGTCTTGAATTCTTGGAATTTAACTCCCTTTGAATGTTATTTCCTCCTCTTTGAAGAAATTGATCGCAATGAGAAACTGTATAGGTTCTCCGTTGTTTAGTGTTTTCATCTTTCTCAATCTTCTTTGTTGATGTAAACTCTCCATCCATGGCTGACCCAATCTTGTGCCCTCGAGAGATGTCTCCAGTAAAGAATCATGAGAGTTATGTTCCACCAACTCAGTCCCATGGCTACAAGCTATGTCTCCATATTTGTTCATTTCTCCAGCCGGCATGACTTCCTCACAGGATGCATCAAGCTCTTCCTATTTCCTTATGCAATCTCTCATCATCCTTTTGCTCCTCGATCCATCCTACATTTTAGAGATATTAATAATAGTTCATAGAATCAAACTACCTCGAAGAGAAATATACAAACCAATACTAGAAGTATACATGATTCACTATTCCCAATGTTATTGCATGAATTATTATTAACTACATAAAATTCATGATCATTATTCAAAGGTACAAACATAAAATACTTATCTCTTTATTGTTGGTACACCATTGAGCTAGACCTGTAGCTGCGTCTCACGTTCACCACCTTCAGTGTTTCCATCCCATGCAACCGACCTCATATTTACAATTGCATAGAGAATAGGGATGGACGTAGCTAAATTAGCTCGTCTCTACAACACTTCCATCACTGCCCTAAAAAATGACTGATTTATGTTCCCAAAACTTTCACTAAAAAATAGGCACAAGATTTGCCCAGTTATTTCTTGCTCCTCCACCATGTGCATAGCTAAGGTGTCCAACATTTCATATATTTTCTCTAATTGAGGATGTGATCTGTCTCCAACAAGAAATTCTTGAACACTGTTACTTACTTCAATTAGGCTGTATCTTGGAGTCTACTTAAATCTTCATCTTTCTTCATTAATCTCATTTTTGCTACATCATCCATCTGTCAGCTGCAGCATAAATATTTGAAAGGAGTATATAACATCCAACATTGTCAAGCTCTAAGTCCAAAAGGTGTTCTGCCGCACAATGCCCCCAAATCAATAGACACTAGTTGTTGTTTGTCTGTAATATCTAATATCAAGTGATAACTTACTACTCATACAAATATGGAACAAAAAATTAAAGAATCAGTCATTGTATATTGACCATAAGTTGTTCACAAATTGCTATAACTACTAATATGACTTCTTCTCTGCACCAGATATCTCTAGCGCACCACCTAAATAGAGATATGATTGCTAGACTAAAGGTGATTGAAGTTTAGGGTTCTCAATCCCAAATTATGGGCATCAACTTCTCTTACAAATCTCATGCCAATCTCCCAAACACATAAATCTGTTGGTCTTTGTATGAACCCCAGTAGCGACCAACAAGATAGACATTTCATCTCTTCACCAATCACCTTGGTGAATTGACCACATGTGCAAATACGAACTTCGAAATCATAGTGTATGTCAAACTCCTTCAAACTGCTTAAACAAATCTAATAAGATCTTTTCTTAGACCCACTTTGATACCATGTTAGTTTTTAGATAAAAAATGTCAACAAGCAAAAAAAGCAACACATCAGACAATAACACAATATTTTACCTTGGGAAACCCTCCTATTCAAGGGAGAAAAACCCAGCAACAACATTCTCTTTATAAATCAGAAGAATACATGCAGAAAACTGCATACAGATCAAGCCCTACACAAGGCCGAGTCTAATACAATGAAAAATGTCACTTCTCCTTGAAGCAAACCTTAAGTGTTGTAGATGATATCACTTCTTACAGAAATTGGATCTGCTGCTACTAGGAATGAACTGTTGCTAGAGATGTGAATTGGAGTGATTGGCCATGTCATTGTTTACACATAGAGGTGGGTTGAAGAATAGGAGTTCGGGTTCACTTTGGTATGACATGTTTCAGATTTTAGATGATGAGTCCAAGTTTGACAGGTCTCTCACTTTGAGTTCTCCAGTTGGGTGTTTCTAGGAGTAGGAGTTTGAGACTTAGACTCTAGGGGGTATCAGAGTGGCACAACGGAAGTCCATTGGTGTTGAGATGGAGGGACTTCCAGTTTATTCATGTGATCTAGGTGGAGATTGTTTTTGGAGAGTTTGGATGCATGAGGATTATTGTTACAGTACTTGGAGTCGGCATGGTGGGGCAAATATACAGGTTTGGGATCCAGGAGTTCTCTTGTTGGATAGTTGGTCTCACAAATTGATAGGACTTCACAGTGATAGGAGCTTCAGCTATATTCAGTGGATGTTGGTTGGAGTTCTTCTCGGGGATCATTTGGGATCTAGGTGGTTGGTGGACAGACAGAGATGAGTTGACATTCGGGGATCAGATGATGTGGCAGTTGAGATGGTTGACAATTGCAAATCGCTTGAGGGAAAGCAATCTTTGGGAAGGGAGGACTGTCATGTCCCCGAATTGGAGGTGTTATTAAATTAATTATTTATTAATTTATTCCAATAAAATATTATATCAAAAGGGATGACTTGGTATTTAATTAATTTAATAATAAAGTTACTTAAGTGACTCAAAATAAAATAATAAATCATAAAGTCACTTAAAAGAATAAAATAATATTTCTTCTAGAAGCTTCTAGAAAAGTGAAAGAAGAATCTATTTAAGAAGATGTTGGCTAAGCATTTGGACAGACTTGATTTGGAATTCATTTTCTCATTACCTACGTGGTAAGAAGCTGAAGCTTGAATGCTTAGCTTGCTCGAGGGTTTGAAGATTCTAAAGTGCCAGGTTCGATTGTGAAAGATGAACCCTAACTGGAGTTGAAAAATCCATCCACGGTTTCTACTTGTGCTTCATTGGAGAATTTGATAGGTGCAATAGCTGATATATTATTGCATCAATCGATTGTGGAAGATGGTTTATTGTTACAATTAGAGATTCACTGGAGAGCAACAGCTGATGTATTGTTGCATCTTCATTCAAAGAAGGATACAAGTTGCTGATTTGGCAAATTTAATAGTCAAGAGACCAAATTTGGAAAGCATAAGAGATTCAGTTTCATTGAAAGAGTTCTTGTTATCTTGGGAGATTATTTCTATTGACAGGACATATTGTATTGAAATCGATTTTGATATTGGCCAGCGATTTCATCTGGAGGAAACGAATTTCATAAGAAGTCTTTATTAAGCAGTTCGATTCTGAGGGATCGCACCCCTCTTAGGAAGCTGGTGCAACAATAGAAACAAATATTACTTGAGAATCGGGCTTTCTGAAGCTGACACAAAGATTGGTGAATGAGACAGCAGTCACAAAGGACAAATCTGGGAGAATAGGACAAATTCAGGGAGACACGAATTATTCCAGCTCTGAATATTATATTCATTTTATGAGATTGTTGGAGACGCAAAAAGTATTTGTACAGATAATACAAAACAAGCTGAAGACAAGAATAAAATATTCGAAGGAATAAAGAATCGATTCTGGAGGAATCGTCTTTTCTGGAGATAAAACAAAAGTTGCTAGAAGACAAACGCATTTGATTAAGTGAGCCGATATTATATGAAGAGATTGTCGACTTCTTACTCCCATAAGAAAAGACTAAAGAAGAGCCGCTTGGAAGACCTGTCGGGAGGTGCTTGCAACCTTAAAATATTTGGGAAAAGACAGAATTCGTGGCATATCCAATACTGTGGAATGTTCGATTTATGATTATATATGCATGATAAATTCGTAGAAGCAGTTTTGGTGGAGCGCTGCACCAAAAAGGAAGGTTTGATCAATATTAGAGTTAAGAGTCGTGGATTTCTGTCTGTACCTATCATCCAGGTTCAATATTTCGATTATAACCATCTGCATTCTCATTTCATTAGTAGGTGGTCTGTTTAGGCAAGATCGCTGCCATATAATTTGTAATAGGACTGCTGTCATAACAACATTATATCTGCAAATCACATGAACAATAAACCGAGCTGTATCATTGAAAATCATTGGTGCAAGTTGCAACCAGTTCTAGCTGAAGAGTAGCATTCTTCATTGGTAATACTGTAAATCAGTTTCACGACAGCAATAAAGGAGTTCAGGGTTTGCACATGACATGTTTGACATAATGCCTCATTGCTGTAGCTTAGTCTTTGCATGAGTTTCAGTTATTGCATTGGAGATTCGAGATAGATATTGCATTCCTATTCCTATTTAGGAGCCTTTATATCTATAATAACATTTGGTGCATTGAGAATATCAAAAGAAACCACAAACAGCCATCGAAGAAGTCAACACAAACTGTTTGACGAAATGTCCAAGTGCTGGAAATAGAAAAATTAGAGCAAAATCAGCAAGGGACATTACAGTTCATAAGCTAGTCTTCTAATATTTTTGTAAGTTTTCATCTTACAAGGGAGCTTTCCACTTGAATTTGAAGAAAAGTTTTACCTTACCCACCATATATCAAAATAGATTTGACTCCCAAAACTAGAATGAGACTTTATGCTTGTAAGTCACCTTAGTTTCAACTTAATTCCTATGAAAAACAATCATGTCTAGTTACTCTACCACTTAATTTTCAGTGGGACATTATAATTACTGCCAATCAAGTAATTAGGACACCAAATCAAAAGCATACTAATAGAAAACATTTATGTCTTACTGACAAACTAATCTCAAAATCCTCTGGATTAAAACAGTTCCTTGTTCTTGTGAGGCCAGAATACATTACTTACATTGTATAAAGTATATATAATATACAAAGTCATTTTATTTGTTATCATGCCCAACATTACGTTATCCATCCTCTATTTTGGTCTTCACATTAATCACAGGACTTTGAAAATTTGACACTAATGTTGGCATTAACAATCTCATATCAGTCCGATAAAGAAGCTTCCCCTTGTAGCTCTGGGGCTTCTCTACGAGTCTTCCAAGTTTTTCCTAGGTTAATGAGCTACAGCTGGATCAGCTCACCAAGTCGAATCACTTTTGTTCATTTAATTCTAATAATAAGACTTTAACTACAGACTAGTTTGACTAAAGGAAACGATCAGCCAAGTCACTGCTTCTTTAAACCCATTTCACAAACAAGAAATACAAACCAAAATTTTGGGAAAAGGTGAAGGAAAACCTGGCACGTTGAATGCCCAAAATTGTGCTTGTAAACCTCATTGGCAGTGTTGTTGATATCAAATGCTTCCATGACTGTTGCATGAATTCCAGATGGCTTAAGAGAAAATCTCTGACATAATCGAAAGTACAGTTGTTCGAAATCTGAAGTTGAGACAGTATAAAACATAAGATAGTGAACTTATCATATTAAATTAGAAATCTCATGAACCTGGTACCATCCATCTGTGGACTGGATGCATGAAAAGCGTGCCTTTTCATATTACATTAAATAGAACCTTATTAAAAGGCTAAGAAGCAAGTTAACCACCATACTTGGATGGTCCGTGTTATCACTGAATTTTGAAACCACGAAAAGTTGAGTACTGCTTCGGTGAATTTTCAATAGCATGCTTGAGACTACAAGACAATAGGTTTGCATATAAATGCACCAGGCAAGTTAAATATATAGCATGCGCGGCTATAAATGTACAATACACACAACAAAACAAAATCCAAGAGCTATCTACAGGTGCTTCATACTTTGATTGGATGTGATTAATTCGTGTTTCTTAGGCCAACATGAAAAGTGTTTGGCAGACAAATTGTTTCAACATTTAAACATTAGGATCCTACTGGTCTCCAAAACATCAACGCTCACAAGAGGATTATTTATTGCTTTCTTTTGAACCCTTGGGTTAAATTACTCCGTAAGAAGAGCAAGTCTTGATGTGGTCTTTGTCTTGCACAAATGTGCACCATGGATATGGTGAACTATGTTTACTCTCCTATATGATATTCAGATATGGTGAACTATGTTTACTCTCCTATATGATAAAATGAATATCTGAAATAATGAACAGAACTAATAATGCATATCAAATAGAGGAGTAAAAGTATATCTTTATTCAGTGTTCACTGAATATGGGTACAAAATCAAGGGTGGCAGCGTTTAATGTATAGGGATATGAAATTATAGGTAGCAGTGCATATTGTATAAGGGTACAAATTCAGGGTTTGGATGTAATTTTGATGGGCAACTGGGTAGAACAAAATGCTTCCATGAAATCTTCCAGTTTGCAAAATTAGCTACTATAGTCTTTGCCTCCTTCGGCAATTTTGTAATTATCTATTATGGTTATTAATATAATATATAGGCTACTAGCCTTTTGCATAAAAAAAAAATGTATATCTTTATTCGCACATGAAGTTATTACAGAAGTAGACCAAAGATGGTCAGTCAAGGATCAGATTCAATCCAACTAGATCATATTGGCTTCCTTGACGATACAAAAGTCTATTTAAAGAACCCCACAGTTACCAAGAGGAACACAACCATCAACTAACTCTTATAACCACTCAAAGCCTACAAACAATTATTACATAGTCGGATAAACCATATTATTGAAACATAATAGACATTGTACACTAACTACAAAGTACAGAGTTAAGATCTTATCAGTTCTATTGAAAGGATTCATTGGCAGTTACGTATATGTGGTATTATTATTTGTATTCTCTGTTAAGGTATGTTCTTAATATTAGAAAAGAAATGGTTATCGACTGATTTGGAAAATCTAATGTAGATGATGATATTAGGAACATGTTTATCATACATATCTAGATTTGTTGTTCATGATCAAATGTGCATGTTTCAAAAACATGCATGATTAAATAATATTTCATGTTCTCAAAGCCTATCTTATTCTCTTATTGTGTTCAGTCACATCTAATTATGTCAAGGCAGGTGTGTTCAACCAATGCACCCATTTTGACTTATTCAGAATTCTCCGTGTACTTCATTAATTATTGTTAAAAAGGTTTTCTTTATCGACAGAAAAGCCAGCTTTATATAGACAGTGTACAATGCATATAAAGATACTGAAAGCATTTTGTTTTCCTATAAAAGTGTGTAATGTCTATACTTTGTAGATTAGTGCTTTGTGAAATGTGTATAGGATAATTTGTATGTGTTCTATCTGAACTTATCAATATTTGAATTTTGATTACCATCCATATTTCCAATCGTGTTCTTGTTTCACCCACAGTTCCATATGTGGTCACAACTATCTAAGAATCATAATAAACAAATATAGAGAAAATTTCAAACTAAACTATAAAATTGACAAGTAAACAACCAGAGAGGATGAAGCCGCAAGATACATCAGTTTTCTTTGGAGAATAACCATCAATTATTTTATTCAACAAGATGCAAAAGATAGACAGCAGATGCCACAAGAGACTCTGATAGTTTAGTATGCAATTCAAGGAGAATGATTGATGGTTCTTTTGGCCCACCCTTTAGCCAAAAGATTTATCAAGTTGGACGAGGACAAAGAGCAACACCAAGAACAAGATGAGAGAAAGTGATGCTAGCATTAACAGTTTCATGGATGTCAAGCTAAGCTTGTAAGTTCAAGCGAAAAGCATCCAGACCTACTACCATAGTACTCAGGTAATGATGCAAGGATTATAGTAGATAGGCTTGAGTTTATGATACTGCTGCTTTAAAAAGTGTTTCTTGTCTAAATGAAGCCATACTGAATATAAACCTGGAACTGGTGAGGCAAGCCATGTTGTTCATGAAGAATTGTATGTTTAGCCCGAGTTCGGAAGAATCTCTCAATCTTTGTTGTGAATTTTGTTGAGTGTCTAGACAAGGCAGAGGTTATCTCTTGCGCTTATGAATGGGGTATGGAAGGTAGCAAGGAGACAGAAGCCATAGCAGACCTCGAAGGGTAACTGCCTATTCTTATCAAGAGAGATGTAATCGTGCAATGCTGGCAGGTCAAGATCTTTCTAGTCAAAGCTTTATATGTCAGCCTTGAGAAAAACATGAGAACCGCAGAATGTTGACGAATCCACTCGACTACTAGGCAGCAATGGCAGATTACAAGAACGGTTTCCATTGACAATAGCAATGATCAAGAAAGAGTGGAAAGTACAGTATTCTGATATGCAGTTTAGGAAGTCTAAAGAATTTTTCTTTTCACTTAGGTTGAGATATGTTTTAAATGTTTTAGCTGGATATGCTTTTTGATGGAATTGATTATGGATGCATTGCTAAAGAAGAGGTTCAAATTTTCAAGAGGCAAGGTGAGATTCGCGCTTGCCTCATTTAGTTTCACTCACATTTTTCTAAAATCTCCAAAAATGATAGCCACAACACAGACTCATTTTAAAACTACTTCTATAGAGTATATACTCTAATGGATACTCTTATCAATTCTAATTATTTCCAATTCAATTCCCTCTCCTATCTTATTCTGAAGCCATTAACAGGGAAACCCTCATATTCTGAAACCAATTACAGGTATATTCTGACACCACTTACAGGAAAATACTCTTGCTGAGTATGTAAAGGTAAGAGTAGGGTTTGGGTGATTCTTCCTGGGACAAGATGTACTCAATCACACTATAATACCAGTGTGCATCCCATGCTAGAGAATGCTTTGTAATAAAGCAGTCCCCATGCAGGGGATTAAGATCTATTTTATGGACCTGGAGATCTTATGAGAGGAGAGAAAACCTGTTACAGGATTAATTGGAATCTTAGGAGTCCTTGCATTTTAGTTATCAGAATTTTAGCTGTTACCTTTGGGGTGGGGTTGGAAATTTTTTGGTTTGTCCCACCAGCTTAAGTGTTCTTTTTCACATGGCTGACATTAGAAATGCAACTTCTTAACATTAACTACTACTAAAAATATTCATGGAACCATCAGCTTACTAAAAATTCTGAGATAATTTTTTTAACATTACCTGCTGCTATAAAATCCATGGAACCACCAGATTGTCAAAGGCTACTAAAAATTCTCAACAGCGCCCACTGAGGAATTTTAGATTGCCTGAAATCTCCCCCTCCAGGGCACAATAACCTAACATTGCCTCCAATTGCAGTGCCATGCCTAGTGAGCCCTCTTTAGCTTGTGGCTGTTATCTGTGCAGGTTCCCTAATTTATAAACTACTAACAATAACTGCATACCCCTATAATGAGAGGTTCTACATTCAGACTCCCTTTCCTTCCGCAACTTGGCTTTGACCTTGGGCGCCCAACGAATGCAGGATGGCATTTTAGCCTTTCCAGCTCCAAAAAAGATATTAAAAAATTAAAAATCATGAAGTGGGTGTTGCAATGTGCAAATTAACTAAAGTAAAAGGGTCATGAGGATCCGCACAACGGTATAAAAATTTTGAAATCGAGTTTAGGAAAGGCCGCAGAACGGTATAAAATTTTTGAGATCGAATTTAGTAAAGGCCGCAGAACGGTATAAAATTTTTGAAATCAAATTTAGTAAAGGCCGCATAACGGTGCAAAAAATTTGAAATTGAAATTAGTAAAGGGTGAAATTTCTTTTACGAGCGAATACCGTTATACGAAGTATGTTTTACATAGTGAATGAACCATAACAGGCTGAAATCATTTCCATAAACGTGAAAAACAAACGAAATCTTTCAGTTTACAGTGTTGGAAACATGTTTCTACGAAACTTCAATTAAAAATCCCACACAACCAATGAGAATATTTACTAGCTTATCTATCTTATAAAATAATCTATAAAAATTAAGCTGCGAGATATCTTTTTTGAAATATTTTTTTATTATAATATAATATAAATATCATATATAAATAATCAAAATAATATAAACAACACAAATATTATATTATATAAATCATCTTATATAATATTATTAATTTTTATTATTGTTATATTATTATTATTTTATTATATTATATTTTATATTCTTATTATAATTTCAATCATTATTCTATTATGCCAATATAATTATTATTATATTATTAGAATTTTATTGTATTATATTAAATATTATTTTATATGGTATTATATTATTAATTATTTTATTAATAATTAAATTTAATTAAAATAAATATTATATTATAAAAAATAATGGCACAAGGTGGAGCATTAGAGCAAAATTTTGCAGAAGGCGAAACACACCAGGAAGCAAACAGTCAGGAGAAAAGGAGATGGGGCGACAAACCTGAGGAAAAGATTTTGGGCAAAGCAAGTTTCAAATCAACTAAGGAAAAAGAGGCTACCCATATTCCTCAATGGGTGTTTTTGAATGTAAGATGGATTGATAAAGGCAATCCCTGGTATCAACATCGGGAAGATGATTATGGAAATAAACAAAATCAGAACAGTTGGAGGAATGGCTTTCATAGTGATTAGCAGAGAGGAAGTTGGCGTAAACAAAATTTGGGTAGATGGAATCAAAAGGAAAATTTAAACAATGGCAATTTCAGGAGTGGGCGGTTCGGGAAAAATGAAAACCCTAGGGCACCTAGGGCAAGATATTGGAGTGCCTCCAGGGACAAGAAAACCTGTCGAAATAGAAACCCTAGTAAAGAAGAATCGTGGCAAAGAAAGAACAACAAAAATAACAATTAGAGCCCCCAAGAAAATCGCTCGGGAGAAGATTACATTCGCAAGGATAATTCCTTGTATTATGGAGCCCAATGGAATAACAAGGGACCACCAAGAGGTTTGAATCACCATAACCCCAAATGAAATTGGAAAAAGGGAGGCTTTTTTGGTGGCAAAAGAAGGAATGAAAGTGGGTCAAAAGCAAATGCTAAGCCATGGGGCAGTAAACTTTTCTCAATGTTAGCGGAAATCATAAAGGGAAGAGTGGAGAGACTACACGATCGTGCCCTCTTCGCAAAATGGTGCGGCCCAGGTGATCAGAAAGAAGAAATCATGAACTGGTGGCAACAAAACTTTAAAGACCGAGTAAGCATCAATCCTCTTCCTAATGCCTTCTACTTGATAGAATGTATAGATTGGGATCTAAAACAACAAATAGTGTTTGACAAACCCCTCTTCTTTAATGGTCATAAATTCCATTGCAAAAAATGGGAATCTAACTTTGACCCATGGCATTACAAGATCAAACAAACCCCAACATGGTTAAAATTGATTGACCTTCCATCATAATATTGGAGTGTGGAGGCCATGACCAAGATTGGTGACTCCTTAGGAGTTTGCTTGGGAATAGATGAAGATTTCATAAATGGGAAAGAAGACGCAGAGGCAAACATCCTGGTAGAAATTGAGGAAGGTGTAGGGATCTACAAAAGCCTGGAAATCATTTCGGAGTTTGGGAGTTGGATTAAGAAAGTAGCCAAGAGTGATGTCAATAAGGTAGGGAAGTGTCTTTTTAGGGAAGATATCAGGAATGGAAGCTCTGGCATAGTGGAAGTGGATAATCCCATGGGTAGCAAGCAAAATATCAAAATCAGAGCATTAGTGAATTTTGGTGGAAATGGAGGCAAGTTGGAACCAAGGGGTGTAGGCCTAGAACAACTGTCTGGAAAGAGCCCCAAAAAGAGAAAACTGGGAGACCTTGAATGGACAACAAATAGAATCTCAAGCCAAGACATGTCAAATGCTGAAGAAGTAACCTTGCAGGCTCAAAAGGATTTGAACACTCTCTTGAAGCATACCAAAGACTTGGAAAAAGTCATTTCAACACAAATAGGAGAAGTCTTGAGCAACAGAAAGATCCCGAAAATCATAAGCCAGGAGCCCAGGGAAGCTCAAGAAAGAGAAGTAGAGGAATCAAAGGAAAAGGAAGGAATATATGCTAAAGAAGGTAGCGCAACTCAAGAGTATCATCAGGAGGAAAAGGGGGAGGAAGAAAACTCTCAATCAAATTATGAATCAAGTGAAGATTGGGAATCAGATGAAGAGGATGTAGAGGAAGCTGAAGAAGGGGAGTTGTGGGAGAAAATAATGATAGAACAAACCCAATCCAAACTAAAAAAGACAAACATAAAAGGGAAAGGGAAGAGAGGCCCTAAAACCAATAAAGCTAAACTGGAAATAGCAGCCAATGCGGCAGGCCAAACAAAACTATGGAAAGGGAAGGAGGCTCTCCTTCCCTAGCCATAATGAGAATCATAACATGGAATGTTAGGGGCTTAAACACCCCTAACAGATGGCGCATGGTCAAGTGCCAAATTGACCAATCCAAAGCAGATATATTCATACTACAAGAAACAAAATGGGATATCTAGAAGAAATAAAAAATAGAATGAAATGGTGGAAACAATGGGAAGGTTGCTATGTAAGGGTGGATGGGGCTTCAGGAGGGCTAGGTGTTATCTGGAACCCACTCATAATATTAGGGGAACTGCTAGAGGAAAATATGAATTGGATAGTAATAAAATGTAGAGTGCTACAAAGAAATGAGCAATTTACACTAATCAATACTTATGGCCCCACCCAAACAGGAGAGAAAAGAGTAGTTTGGCAACAAATCACTCAGGCCATATCGATCCTTAGAGGAGAAAAATGAATCATAGCAGGAGACTTCAATGCAACCCTAATCTGTGAAGAAAAGAGAGGTGGGATAGGGAGAATTACAAGAGTCCAACAAGACTTCCAGGAGTTTGTAGATAACAATCATCTGATGGATATAACAACAAAAAATGGCACCATTACCTGGACAAACAAAAGGAAAAGATTTACAAACATAAATGAGAGGCTGGATAGATTTCTCTTGTTTAGAGAATGGGAAGAAGCAACCAAACATATGAAGCCACTATCTTACCCTATGTGGGCTCAAATCATTTCCTAGTGCAGCTGCAAATACAACCAGATGCAACCCCTACAGGTTGCCCATTCAAGTTTGAGAAAATGTGGATTAGAGATGAAAAGCTTCCATAATTGATTAAGAAATGGTGGAAGAAGCCCCAGTTAGGGAATCATTCTTGTTTATATATTTTGAATAGAAAATTGAACTATGTGAAAAATAAACTCAAGGAGTGGAACAGAGAACATTTCAAGAATATCTTTCAAGAGAAAGATCAGGTGGAAAAGGAATTATGCTCTCTCAATGAACATATCATAGATGAAGGAATGCACCGGGTGGATTTTGAGACAAAAAAAGCCCTTAAAGAAGAATTTTCAGAGATCTTGAAAAGAGAAGAATGCTTCTGGAGGCAAAAATCTAGGGAGACATGGATCAAGGAAGGAGACTGCAACACAAAGTACTTTCATAGAACGACAGTAACCAACATGAGTAGGAATAGAATAGCATCCATAACAAGAGAAGATGGATCGATAGCCCAATCATTGAAGGAAGTTAATGAGGAGGTCATAAATTTTTTCCAAGCAATCCTAAATAGACCATCGGGGAATAATGAGGAAGTTAGGAATAAATTGCTAGCTTCAATCCCAAAGATCATAGGGGAAGAATAGAATAAAATGTTATTCAAGCAAATAAGTAGAGAAGAGGTGAAAAAGGTGACTTTTCGGCTAAATCTAGATAAATCGCTAGGCCTAGATGGCTTTCCTGCTTGTTTCTTTCAAAATTTTTGGGAAATAGTAGGAGAAGATTTATACCTAGCAGCAGAAGAATCAAGAAAAAGACCATGTTGGGAGCAACAAACCATACATTCCTGGCATTGATCTCGAAGAAAAAGGACCTTGTGAGGATGGGGGACTATAGGCCAATTGCTCTATGCAATACAGTGCATAAAAAGATCATGAAAATAATATCAAATAGACTGAAGGGAGTGCTAGGGAACATCATCTTAGAGGAACAAAGTGGTTTTACCCTGGTCAGATCAATTGTGGAAGGCATAATGTCAACTCATGAAACCTTACACTCTGCCAAAAAGATAAGAGATCCATGAATGGTTATTAAGTTGGATATACTTAAAGCATATGATATGGTGGATAGAGAATTCCTACTAGGTACTCATGAAGTTTGGATTCCAAGAGGATTGGGTAAAATGGATTAAAAGTTGTATCTCCACGACAAAATTCTTAGTACTGGTAAATGGGATAGCTCAGGGTTTTTTCACATCTTCGAGAGGGATAAGGCAAGGAGATCCCCTCTCCCCCTTCTTTTCATCATCATGACAGAAGTAATGGGAAGGGGAATAACAACACTAAGGCAAGAAGGAAAATGGAAAGGAGTGAAAGTTGCCAATGGTGTTGAGAACTCAACACATCAACAATTTGTTGATGATACAACTCTATTTGGAATTGCAAGCAGAAGAGAAGCGAGAACCATCAAAACATTTTTGGATGAATATTTCTAGGCATTAGGACAAAGTATAAAATGGCACAAATCTGAGGTCTTTTTTCTCAATACTCAACCGAGCCTTCAAAAAGATTTACCAAGAATTTTGGGATTGAGAGTGGCAAACTTTCCAGGTAGATTTTTGGGCACCCCCCTTTTTGTGGGCATCAACAAAAAATGCTATTCGGAAGAGCTAGTTAACAACTGCAAGAACAAGTTGGGGGCATGTAAGGGGAAATGGCTTTCTGCAATAGGAAGATTATTGATGGTGAAGGCAGTACTTTCAGCAATACCAATTTACTTAATGGCATGCCTAAAAATTCCAATAGCAGTGGAAGAAAAGCTCAATCAGATATTTGGGAATTTTTTCTGGAGTGGTACAAGAGATCAACAAAAATTTCCACTTGTGGCTTGGAAAAACGTTTGCACCCCTAAAGAGGCTAGTGGAGCAGGTCTTAGACAATTAAGACTTATGAACATGGTAGTAGGTGCAAAATTGGTCTGTGAAATGCATGCAAAAGGAGATCAACGATGGGTCAGGATCCTGAGAAGAAAATATTTGGACTCAAACTCTCCAACCTGAATTCTTACAACTGAGAACCCTCCTCGAGGTTCAACCATCTAGAACTATTTGATGGAGTGTAGGGATATAATCACAAAGCATGTGTCTTGGGAATTGAGGGATGGTAAGTCAACATCCTTCTAGTAGGATTCATGGAATGGTAACAAATCTTTGGCAACTCTTCCCAATCTGGAATTAATTAGAGCAGAAACTATAAGAACTTGGGGTGAGAAGGTATGCAACTATGGAAGGATGATAGTTAGGTAGGGTGTACAAGAATGGGAATGGAATTCCCTACAAAATCTAGAAGCATTATAGAACCAAAAGGATGCCCTAATGACAATATTAAAAGAAAGATTTTTTTTTCCTTCTAACCAAGAAGACATCATCAGGCGGTGTGGTTCCACGACTGGTACATATGCAGTCAAGCTTGGTTATAGGCTAAAGGAACAAGCAGAGGTGAGACAAAATTGGCCAAGGAAACTACTGTGGGGGAGAAATTATCTACCTAAAGCAGGAGTGTTTGCTTGGCTGGAAATTCAAAAAAAGATCCTAACTGAGGATAGATTAGCCACCTTCAGAATCCAGGGTCCAGGGAAATGCATTTTATGCAAAAATGATAACGAAACTTTAGAGCACCTGCTACTTAACTATCCTTACTTAGTGCAATGATGGAAAAATTTCATGAGAAAAATCAGTTGGCAAAGCCCCTTACCAAAATTCCTACTCACATGGTTCAATATGTGGCCACATCCCAGAAGAAAGGCAGTATTTGACAGTATCTGGCCCATAGCTCCATCAATAATAATATGGGAAATTTGGAAGGAATGCAACAAAAGGATCTTTCAAAACAAGGAAATGCTGCCAATAAGGTTGTGTGAAAAAATTGAAGTCCAATGATTACTAAAACAGTAAATGAAGCAGTCAAATCAAACTCAGGGAAGAAAGGAACATTCTCGAATTGGGATGACTAGATGAAACATGCTTTCAAGGGGCTCTTCATTCCCAAAGTTATAGGTCCAGGCCACAATGCTTCTCAACAAAAGAGAAAGGAAGTCAAATGGGAACCACCAGAAAGTGGTTGGATCAAGATCAACTTTGATGGGGTATCTCAAGGCAACCCAGGCCCAGGTGGTGCTGGTTGTGTAGCCAAAAAAGAGAAGGGGGAGATAATTGTAGAAAAATCCAAACCTCTGGGAATCTGCACAAATAATGAGGCAGAATTCCAAGCATCGCTAATGGGAATTCAAATGGGCATTTCCTTAAATGCAAAAAGAATTTAGCTAGAAGGAGACTCCCTAATCACAATCAACTTGATAAGAAAGAAAAACTCTCCCAACTGGAAACTGAATCACTGGCTCTAGTCAATTACAGAACTTCTAAGTAGGTTTGAAGAATACAAAGTTTCACACATTTTCAGAGAAGGGAATCAAAGAGAAGACTTTTTGGCAAAAGAAGTTGTAAGCAAAAACTAAGGAAATTTAGGCTAAGGTTTTTTCATAAAAACCCAGGAAGTTTTGAATCTTAATGGCTAGTATTACTCCTAGGTCCTCTCATACATGGTTGCAATGGCATCAGGATCCTAGTTGAGTGGGCTTCATACTAGGTCTTTGGGTTGTGCTCATGTGGATCCCATGTGGCAAGGTAGGTGTTAAATATCACCTAGTTGGGACCCACCATGGTTTCACCTAGAACCGGGTAAGTTCCCTTCTCTCAAACTAACAAATTGAAATGAAGAGAATGTATCCTTATACGTGCGAAGTACATGGAAGGACACTTGATAAGGCCTTTCCGTCAAAGATGAGCTGGGATAATGTTGTCATCCGCCAAAAGGACTCATTCGTAATAGTTAGGTAGCCAAAGGGCATACTTCCTAATAATGGGGTGCCAGGCTTTGGATTTAGTGCTGAAAGAAATATTATTATCTTAAAGAAGCCTCTCGAAGTATTGTTTAAAGTCTATAAAGCTAGAGTGATAGGTGGGCTGCAGGTGCCTTTCGCTATGAACAAGTGTAAGTAGTTAGCACAAAGCTTAAAATGGAGACTCCACTGGCTCTCAGTTTGGATAAACAACAACAAGCCTTTAGAGGAAAAATCACAGATAAACGTCTTTAGGGGTTGCTTTCTTCACCACACCCAATAATCCTATGGGCAGTAAAGCGAGTGTTAGGTCTTGAGTTCCTGCGAGCCTACCATAGGGCAAGGTCCAATTCTGAAATTCCTACTATGTTTCTGGTAGTTCTGTTGCAAATGGAGGTTTCGAAGGAGGGCGCCATAAAGCTCACTCAGATGGTCTTCAAGCATGCCTGGCTAGCATAAATTGATGTGGCGTTGGATAATGTTGATGAAAACAAACTGATACCCATACCTTAAAATTACTACATGATTCGCATGCATGGTCGAGAGGTGATGAAGTTTCCTTTGATTGAAACCATAGAACTTGAAATTTATGAGAAGCTCTGGGATGTTTGTGAATGTAGCATCTTCTTCCTACTTCGTGTTGTGAAGATGGTCACCAATTTGCCTCGCGTTTGGGCCCTACGCTACGTGGAGGATGTAGAACTGGTGAATGAGGTTTTGGTCAGTGATGATGAGGACTGGGAACTAGGTTTGGGAGAAGAATGGCACAAAAAATGATGAGAGAGATCCAGAACAGAAAGCCAAAAGCCCAACTCATGTCAACTGTGGTCCAAAATGCCCAGTGATCGCAAATTTCAAAGCCTGGTAGAAATGACTCATCTCAGACAAGGAAAGTGATGAGTAAGGTCGGTGGTTTGTTGTCTAAAGGTCATTTTTTGCATAAACCTTGTTTGTAAATTTGTTTTCAAATTGAAGGGTTTTGGTAGTTAGTCCGGTTGGTACATGTTTAGAAGGGTTCAAAATGTTTTTTGGTGACAGTTTCATTAGTTTGCAGTCTGGTCTCAGATATTATTTGTAATATTTCCAAGCCTTTTGTTTCTTGCCTTGGATATTTTGGGTTGAAGGTATTAAAATAGGGTTTTCTATAGGGAAAAGTCTGGTTTGCAGAGTATATGTTCAATGAACTACCAAATTGTAATATCTTTCCAAAAAGCAATACAGGGTGCTGCCCCATATAGTAGTTATTTATCTATCAAAAATAAAATAAAATTATATTATTATTTTAAATTTGATATACTTATTATCATTATATTTATATATTAAAGAAATTAATAAATTAATTGCAATTAAAAGAGGGCACAATTTAGTTGCAATTTATTATCATGTCATGACTTGCCCCAAAATATAGTGGTCAAATTGTTAACATTTTGTGGGCCCACTTAATTACTGTATATATCAACCAATTCAATTAATAAAAGCCCGCTTATCTCATGTGCATTGTTTGACCGTCACGTGATTTTTTAATAATCTGGAGGCAAATTTGGGGTGTGGACAATAATATTTGAGGCCAATCATCATTAATCCGCTTCAAAACAATACTCTCGAACCAAAATTTATTCAAAATTTCTAGCATATAAATGGTGAGGATTTATTATTAATCCGAGATTTAATGTGGAGTTTTTATGTACACAAAATCTTTTAGCTCATGTGTATGACTGTAGGAAGCCTCTTGGTTTAACGAGATTTAATGTGGAGTTTTTATGTACACAAAATATTTTAGCTCATGTCTGTGACTGTAGGAAGCCTCTCAGCTTAACGAGATTTAATGTGGAGTTTTTATGTACACAAAATCTTTTAGCTCATGTTTGTGACTTGTAGGAAGCCTCTTAGCTTAATTAAAAAATTAATCACCATACCTCCTATACCACTATAAAATTCCAACACTCTAAGGTAGGTCCCCATGTAGCCAATTAATTTATTTTGGTTAGCAACCACTTTTTAGGAGTAATTTGTGGGGCATCTTTGTGGGGTCATCTTTGTGGGGTGGTGGTTTCATAGATTTTAATTCATTAATTATTTTTAAGACAAATAAGAAAAAGGGGTAAATTGATGGACTCTAGTATTTAATTCTACAATGATGGAGGTGGAAAATGGGGGCCAAGTCGAGGATGGGGACCTAGGTAATGCATAACCATGCTTTGGTTTAGGGTAAATAGCCATGTCTTAGTTTTTGGTGTCTGTCTTCTACATATGAGGGTGTATTAAAATATAATCTAGGATGGTTGAAAGTTTAGAAGCTATTTTTCTATGGAGGCTTCATTTTGTAAATATGGCTACTTGTATTGCCCATAATAGGGCCTAGCATGTAATGATTTTTTTTGCTAAATCTAATAAAAAGGCTGTGGCCCTCTATAGCCACTTTTATCGATAAAAAATATTATTATTTTCTAGTTTATTATATAATATATTTAAAACATATTAAACTATTAAAAAATATAATATACTAAATAATTAAGAATAAAAATATAATACTATTATATTATATTATATATATTTAAATATATTAAATTATTAAAAAATCTAATATATTAAATCATTAAGAATTAAAATATAATATTATTATTATAATATTAAAAAGCACTTTATTTATCACTCATTTATGGGGTCATCTAGGTTAATCTACCCAAGGTGAAATGGAGAGACATTAAGTGGAAATCCTCCTGATAAGGGATGGTTCAAAATAAACTTTGACAGAGTAGCTAAAGGGAATCTGAGAATGGTTGGATGAGGATGTGTGATAAGGAACCACAAAGGTGAAGTCCTCCTAATCATAGGGAAGGGGTTGTGGATATCGGCAAAAAAAAAAGCTGAACTTCTTTCTGCATTGTTGGGAGTGAAAAAAGGAATAAAACTCAAATCACAGAGAATTCATTTAGAGGGTGACTCATAGTTGATCATAAATTCAATTAGAATGGGGAATATACCAAATCAAAAGCTAATAAATTAGGAAGTCAAGTTAGAGAAGGGCTAAAGGCATATGTACAATATTTTATGGCACATATTTATAGGGAAGGAAATGTGTTGGAAAAGTTGGCGGTGGAAACCAATGCAAAATAATGTGAGGTAGAGTCATTAGTAACTTGACAAAAGCTATGTAGTAAAGATGAGATTTAAGAGGATGATAAGGGGAGGAAAATCGGATCATGATATGGGAAAATCATAAAATTGTAAGTGACATGTGGAGAAGGACAAAGGTAGGAAGTTCAATAATGATGTCGATTCCTTAAAACACCATCAAAAGGTAGCAAATAGATGTAAGGAGAAGATGTATACTATAATATGCATGGTGGCGACGAAGAGGAAAATGGTTTTTTATGATGAAATTTCTAAACGAAGGTTGATGGAAGTATTTAAGACCAAGGCATGCATTGTCCTTCATGCATTGCAAATGGTGTTGGGGAATGCCTATATGAGTGGGAATGGTAAATATCACATCAATTTTGATATTTCTTCAATGTTATTAGCAATTTTGTTAGATGTAGGTGTGGAGTAAGGAATGATAGAAAAGATGATGAAGCAGTTAGTATGGTCTTGATGGTGTGGTGGGCTAAAAAGTTATATGGATCATGCAATTTTGGAAAGGGGATTCATGCTAGATGGGAAAGGGTGGCCACTGTTGACACCAAAATTTGACAAGGTAACAGTGTCTTATGGGAAACTCAGCTTATGGGGGACCTTTTGCGCTAAACTGAGTGATCTTCAGGTTTTTAGAGAAGCCAACTTCTTCTATAATGGGGGTTTGGAAAGGGAAAATGAAACAAATATAATAAAATAAATTCTAACCTAACAAGACTCAATGATAGGCATGATAAATCATAGATCTAAGGGCTTGATTGGTATTTCTAGTGTTCTAGAAGAGCGGAAACTGAAGATTATAGTACAAACAATCCATTCATTGACATAAAATAAAATTGCATACATTCTTACTACCAAGAAGAGTCATTAGACATGATCTAGACCAATAAACTTGCATATTCAATATAATCTAGAAGTTCTCAAATAAAATGTCCATACAATAAAAAACATAGTTTACAATTTAATCAAATAGCATGAAAGAATAGAAAGGCCAAAAAATTGACATAGTCTGAAAGTCTTTTGCAATAAAATAAAACAATAATAAAGGCCTGGCGTCTTTAACCAAAACCAGTGTTTCCTAAAATTTTTGGACCCTTTTCTCACAATAGGTAAAAGTATATATAGCATAAAAAACCCCCACAACTTTGGAGAGCAGCAACAAAAAAAGATTTCGCTATCCCTTGGCAATTATGCAAAAATAAGAATATTCCCCAAGCCATTGCAACATAAACGATTTGAAACCAAGCATCTGGTCATTCTAGGCACAGGTGCATTTTTTACAAATGATGGCAGTGGTCCCGGAAAGGTTAATCAAACAAGTGTCACCATCTCGCGTGAATGATTATGACAAGCAGTGGCCAATCATAGCATTCAATTAGCCTACTTGATCGCTCGAATACGAGATCCGTCGACTAGGCACGTGACAACATTTCGCTGCCCATGTGAAACTTTATCTTTCGTTGCTGAAGACTTGCGCCAAGGCTACAGGTGTTTGAATGGGTGGAGTACTTAACCAATAGTGGAGGGAATGATCACTAGCAGGGCGCAAAAAGGACACGTGGTAGCATTTCACTACCCACGGTCGTTATTTCATGCTCATGCTGAAAACCTTGTGAAGAGTAGACACGTAGCAAGAGTACGATGCAGACAACAATTGTGGTGCCTGCCAAAATCTTTGGGAATGAGGGCTTTGTGGCACTTGAGTGGAGCCCAATTAGGAAGCAAGAAGGAAAGATAAAAAATAGCCTGCAACTACGACACGTGGAAACATAGCGGGGATCCCCAAGATGCGAAAGGAAGGGAAAACTCCGGGTTGCAAAGAGTAGACACGTGGAGTGGGAGAACAAACTTTAGATAAAAGGCCAAGTTGATTCCCTACGATGCATGGGCCGATACATAGAGGAAATACACCCAAAGGGAGCTCGTTAAATACTTATTAACAATTTTTGGCGACTATCAGAGGCGTTTCGCTTGAGGAACGAAGAACCCAAAATTTCTCTAGTTTACAGACCACAATGCCATTTCATTAGATAACAGAGTCAGAGATTGGAAAGAGCCACCTACAGAGGCGACCATTCATCCTAAGATGGTTTACCATGTTGTACAAATTTTCCTGTGCTCCGCTTAGATCAATAGTTTCTTTATGAGGCAATGCATTAGGTAAACCAACCCCTGCTTCACAATGAAATAGTAGCTGTGCAAGCAAATGAATAACTCCCTAAATTTCGGTTGCGGTGGGAGAATGACTAAAATTCCTGAAAGCATCTGGATCATTTTCCTTCTCTTCTATTCTTTCTGCAATTTGCTTAGCCATAGCAATGGAGCCATTTTCCAGGAATGGAGACGGAAAACCCATCCTGTTTATCTTGGAGAGACTCTCCCGTATGTTGTCCAGTGTCTTGCCCAAAGTAGCCGTGACTGCTTTAGTGCACTGGAAGACAGAGTGACAATGGATAAACTTATTTTCCATCTGAGCAACAACATCTCGATCTTTAATTCCTGCCCTAGTGAGGTTTTCATCAGAGACTAAGTATAGCTCGCTGAGTAGATCTTTTGCTTCAGGATTTTTTTCCAAGATAAACCGTGGGAGCTGCTCCATCATATCATGAGCCTCTTGGCTTAGCTTTGATGCCTTGGTGATGAATCAAAGGGTAGGTTGTAGTGCTAGGCAAAAAGTTTTAATCTTTTCCCAGTGAGAAATGTACAATTTCCTAACCAATGAAATAATGTTTGGTTGTGTAGGAGAAGACATGAGAGAGCTTTTAAGAGAAGCGATCTCTACATCTTTTGAGTTAATGGCCTCAGCCAACTCTACCCTTTTCTTTTTCTTAGATGCTAGTTGCTTCGCAGAGCTACTCATTTCTTTATTCCAATTCTCCTTGGCTCGGAAGTGATTTGCTAAGTGCATGTCTAGAGAGGACTTTGTCTCTTAGAGCTCTTCTTCTAATTAAGCTTTTAGGCCCTTTAATTCAGCCTCCTTTCCTTTTATCTTTTGCTCATATTGAGCTTGTTGGTGCTCCAAAGCCTCATTCCTTTGTGCCATTCCTTGACTATACTCAAGGCGAAGTCGCTCCAGCTCTTCATTCTTTAGCCACAAATTCTGCTCCGCCTCCTAATTCTTAGCCTGCAACTCTTTTACCATGGTAGGGTCAATAGTCTAAATCTTCGCAAGCTCACCCTGAAGTCTATTCTTCTCATCCTCTGTTGCCAGCGCCCTCTCTGTCATACGTGCAACATCTGCCTTTAGGGATTTATCTTTTTTCTCCAAAAAACTAACTCTTTCTCTTACTGCTTTAAGCCGCTCATCCTTTTTCTTTAGCTAGCGACCAGTTTTAAGGAAGTCAGAGGTGACTGCCCATTGTGTTTCCTCCATAATCTCAACCTTATCCTGCGGTTGGGTCACCTTCATGTCAAGCCCTACTGCATATATTTCATAATTTTTTGGGTGCATCTCCCCTTGAGGCTTGGTTACTCTCGGGTACATGGTTGCAAACTTCAGCTCTTCCCAGGTCTCATTATAAAGAGTCTGTATTTTTGGCTCAACAGAAACATTGTCATCCTTTGTCTTGTGCTTTTGCATTCTACTTGCGCGTGCTTCCCTTCCGCAATCAATCTTTGCCATAAATTCAGCTGGCGACGAAACTAGTCCGCTTGTGAAAGGAGCACCAGAAGGTAAGGCATATGGATAGGTAACCCTGATAGGCATGGGCATTTGCTTTTTTTGGAGAGTGATAGTTTGCAAGGAGAAGTTGGGCACATTCCAAAGCTTGATTTGAGGACCAACAAAAGGGCTAGCCGCTTGCCATGGTTCAATTGGTGAATCGATAGGGGGAATCATAGGCTGGAATGGAGAAGGAGTTGCCATTACAGAGTTAATCTATTGTGATGGAAGAAGACTCGTAGCAATAGTGGAAGAAGGGGTGCCCGTAGAGGGCATGCCTTCGGAAAGCGAGGCAAGGAGAGCCTAAGCGGCAACAATTGGTGTAAGGGTTCATAGAGGAGTAAAGCCAGGTGGGGTTGTCTGTGAGAATTAAGTGAAACCTCCTGCATGTGTTGGATTAAAAGTAGGAAACAGAGGGCCAATACTTATGGCAGGGATTGCCGCTAAAGCAGGGGAAGATACCAAGGAATGAGAAGTAAGGGAAAAATGAGTGAATTTTACCTGTTGATTGGTCGATGGCAGCTCCAGAATCATTAGTGACTCTTCCTCAGCCTCAAGCTCCTGGCTGGCTGCAAGCACCTATCTTCTGGCGGGTTCTTGCGAACCTTCTCTGATAATGGTCTCTATACACTGCCATTTTGTGGGCGGGGTCTCTTGAGCCTCGACAGTTATTGTCATTTGCTACTATGGGACCTTGGCTGCCTTAGCAGCCCAAGTGAGTGTATGTGAAGCCCTTTATATATTAAAATGCACATTTGTAGCCACTTAGGTGGGCTGTTTGGAGCCTTTCTCCTTCGGCGTGGAGGATGCAGAAGTTGCCGCTTCCTCTTCTTGCTCTTCGGACTCATCCTCCGGGTCATTGCTCTTATTGATGCTAGATTCTAGGTTGGAGTGGTCATCATCCCACCATTTTTCAAATTGATTGTCCTCCTTCAAAATCTCATAAGGGCCATCCAATTGCCCTATCTCCTGGCGATACTTCTAGAAAGCTTCTATCTTTTCATCAATCCATTCCTCATCCTTCCACAACTTGTTGTACATGGTGCATTCCATGTGGAAATTATCTTTGGCCACTACCACAACAAAGTAGATTTTGTGTCGTGGCCCTCTATTAGCTTGCATGGGAATATGCGCTAGTTCAACAAAATTTTCATTCTTGTCTACCCGCGGGTTATGCCACTTTTCCCAGTAAGGTTAGGGAACATGCATAACTTTCATGTGTGGCTCTGGCAGGTCATTGAAAGGGTTGTAATCCCATTTGTCACTTACCAAAACCAACCCTAAATGAGCCAGTTTATCTTGCAATAATTGATCCGATTGCTTCTTTAATAGAGTCACCGTTTTGAAATTATTTAGACAAGTGAAGAATCATTTTCTCTTGACACTTGGGTATGTGCAAGATCATCATGGAAAAAACAAGCCCTTAAGTGGCAAAAATTTTAGAAAAATCAGAGTTAGGCAGCTTGACGTAAAAATTTGAATAAGTTATCTATATTATTTCAAAAATATGTAAGAATAGAATCTATAGAAAATTAAATGTAGTTTCTAAACTACTAGGTTTATTTAAAAAGAAAAAAAATCTATTTTGTAAAAATTTGAAATTTCAATGCAGAGTACTTAAATTTCGGAAGTAGGCAAACGACCACCCTAACCAAAATAAAATGATAATAGTTTTTTATAAGATTTTAGATATATGTAAAGGAATCATGTCCCAATGTGATGCATATTTTTGTAATTTTTTCCAACTAAATAATTAATTATGATTTTTTTATTACAACTTTTAAAAATATAAAACTCATATTTGACCACCTTAACTTGGTCAAAACTTCATGAAATTAATTTTTTTTTTTAATCCTATAGTATGTGAAGCATAGAATGTGATACATGTTTTGGATTCAAAAAATATGATACTGTTTGAAAGCTATAGATGTTTTTCAATCAGCCTATCAATCAAGACTTTAGTCGTAATTCAAATAGAAAAGGAATAATAATTATTTATTAAATTCAAAGTAAAGCATAATTTATATTGGTGTAAAGATGAGAATCTCCTTTAAAAACCCTTTTCGTTTCATCAATTTTGGGTTAAAAAAGTCATCAGCTACATACCCTACATATACCCATCATATCGCCACTTTTTGGCCCATCATGATCTTGCACATACCCACTTTTGCTGCTGCAGAAAGTAAAATCAATGATACATACCTGCCTATACATTTCAAGTGCAAGCACCCTATCTGTGACCTAGGCTGGGAGAAGGAAGGGTTGACCAGTGAATCCCCGCATCCAGAGAATTGTGAAATTTGTTCCTAAGAACCAATCACAAGCGGGAGTGAAACTTTGCTTATATCCGGTTTGATCCCTGTTGAGCTGGATTATGTCACCTTCTCCTCTTAAATCATGCAAGACCAGAGTTATAAAATAATCTGAAAATGCATAATAATCATATGACATGGAAAGAAAGGGCGTCCACATGGATACTGACTTCCTCTTCCTTCGTTCATTAAAAATTGATCATTCAAAATACCTACCAAAGAAATCAGGGTTTTGATGTAGGAACATGTGAACCAGGAAGGAGAGAAATCTAAACTTTCCCTCTATTGGGTAATTTTTTATTTTTCGTTACATTTCATCTACCATGAACTCAGTGAAATCATACTAGAAGGTATCATGTTATTTGCGGAATTGGAAGACCGGTCCTAGTTGAAAGGTTTCCACCATCTCATCAGAGTTTCGGCTGCACACAAATGCTAGCATTGACATGGAATCCTACATATCCTCGTGAAATAAACCGTGTGACAATGGAATACTTGGTAGTTTAGCACCTAAGACTCCTTTCTTGCCAATCTCCTCCAACAAGAAATTTGAGTTATTTTTCATCGCCTTCCATGTTTTTTCTCCTTTACCAGGGTAAAAGGACTCAATTTTCTCTCTTCTTTTACTTGGGTCTAGGATGCATAGCATATGCCAAATGGCCTATGGGCTGATGTGAACTCTTAAGTTTCGGCCCTTGATGTAGTGGGTGCTAGGGTTATAACGCTGAATGGCAGCGTCAACTATCTTCTGGCAGTAATCTACCAGTAGGACCATGTATTATGGAAGACCACTGTACCAAACCTTTCTTGTTGTAGACATGTCCGCCTTTGGTGCTGTCAACTTTGCACAGACTGTTTCTCTTAAGGATTTAGGGTTTCCTGCGAGTTGTAGGTCATAAATATTATCCCATTTCTCCTCAACCCTTTTCTTGTTTCTTCAATCTTTGGGGCCTGCTCAGCTCTATCTATACACCCTCTTTGGCCTGCTTGGTATACCAAGTGTAGCATATGCTAAATCCTCATCAATATACACATCCTTTGATGACCATATGGTTGTAAAAAAATCCTGTCTAATCTCCTCTTGCATTTGTTGTGATTAACTCTCTGACATTTTTCTTCATATGAAAACTTCTACAAGTTCTGGACTTTTTGAAAATTTTATTCAGCTTTGAATATGTTGAAAACTTCTCTGCACTTTAAGCCTTGGCGGATTTGAAAATACTTTAAACTTCAGACTTTTTCATGCAATATTTAGCTATCTTTTCTCAAGGTGGTAGAGGAAAGTGTGTTTTTTGCATTTAATTCAGCATGTACCGTTATTCCCTTGGCTCGTGAAAAATGAATTACTTGCCATTTCGAGGTGGCAAGAATTAATTATTACGTTTGGCAACCGTGTGATATGCTATGATTCCCTTGAAACTTGAGCTGACAATTTTCCTTCTAACCTTGCGTTAGTATGTGCTGGCAATTAATATCCTGGATGAAATGATTAAGCTAAAGCAAATGATCATGACCTCAAAAGATATGGATCATGCCTTGGGCTCTGGGAAATGCCTATGAGATGACACAATAGCCTACGACTGGCAGCTTACTGCTGATGAGTGCCACCTTTTTAAAGCTAATTAACTAGCTCTTATTAACCTAGCACACATTAAACTGCACCTCTGTAGATGCAACTAGTCTGAAAATGCGAGCAAACATAGACACGCCTTTCAACTTGGAACTTGTTATCATCACGTTTTCTTAAAAGGGATAGACACATGTCTTCTCCTTTTTTCTATAAATAGGCCACTAAGTAGTAAAAAAATCACACTTAGCATTTGAGCAGTTTTAATAATAGGTCATTGGCATAGTCCTAAGCTTTAGTAATCAAGTTTTTTTCATAGGCTAAGTGGTAGGAAAGTTCTAGTCTGAGTTAGAAGATAGAAGCATAGTGTCAATATCATGGATACTCCTGTTAGGTTAACCTCTTATAAGTCACATACAACTTTTCTGGGGGAGGTCTCCACTAGGAAATTGAAGAAAATGACCAAGAATAAACACTCCTTGGTTTTGGTAGCCATAAAATGGGTTCTGGGTAGGGATTGTATAGAGTACGAGGACAAGTACTATGTGAATACTGATATCTACTCACATTTTGTAGTGTCAATGTTAGACATTGGTATCCCCAGGCCCCTAACTTTGAAGTTGGTCAAGGAAATATTTCCAAGAAAGTACCTAAATGGCCTAGGTGAGATTGTCGTTCATGCTGCATATGGGGTAGGCCTGCCAACAACCAGTGACCTCCGTCGCTACATTGCGGAAGAAGTGGTAGTTGTATGGCTGCTGTTTCTTAGTGGATTTTGCCTTTAGAGATGCGATGAGCATCGAAAAAGGGTTACCTAGGCTTTACACTTCCTATTCCACAGCTACAACGTAATACCATTCTATGATGTCAATTGGTATACTGACTTCAAGAACCTGGTGTTACCCCCACCAATCGCAGTTGTGCCAAATGACTCTGCTTCTGCTACTGAAGAACCTGCTAATGAAGACGTGATAGGTGCCGCAATAGAAGAAGTGGTAGATGTTGCCATAGATGCATCAATTGCTACCTCTTGTGCTCTTGGATAAAATGCCTCCCTACTCTAGGATAAAATGCCCCCATTTTCTTTATTTTCTATTGTTGAATATGCCACCTGCTTTATAGTTTTGTATATAAGCCTGAAAAAGGCTATAAATATTGCATATATGAAAGAATAACTCATATAGTCGTATACTTTTTGGATTATGGCTTTCTCAGCCATTTTGCAATGTAAAAACAAAAGAATATATATAAATTGACATATATCTTTATAAAAATCCATGGCTCTTTCTTCCATTCTGCATTTCTATTTTATGGGCTCTTTTATTAGCATATGTGTTCATTTTCTTTGCACATGGGTGTGTTTTACATGTAAAACAATTTCGCTGCTCTATCCTTTGTAATTATGGGTTATTTCCATAGAAACACAAACTAATTTAAAAAAAAGACTGGCCAACACAAAGGGAAATAAAATAAAAGCATTATTCACATATGTACAAAAATAGAATTCAACACTTAATGGAACAACTTAAGATGAATCCCATTGACCGGGATTCCTAAGGGTTCTTGTTCTATATTTTCTAACTCAAAAGTGTTATACTCCCTACACCGAATGATTTTAAAGGGGCCCTCCCATAGGCTATCAAATTTACCATGCTAACCTAGCTTAACAACCCTTGTATCATATTTTAGTACTAAGTCTCCGCACTTTAGGCCTTGGTCAGAAGCCTTCTTGTCAAACCATCGCTTGACCACTTGTTGGCAGTTTGTCATGGCTATTAGGGAATTCTCCCTTTTTTCTTGTACTTCTAAGAGTTCAGCAAGCTGAACCTCCATGGTGCAATTTTGTTCTATCTTGAGAGATTTCAACAGTTAGAGCGCTAGAATATCCATAGATATAGGCAACAGTGCCTCTTTCCCATATACTAACTCATAAGGTGAAGTATTAAGGACTTTCTTAGGAGTTATGCAGTTTGCCCAAAGCACCACTTGGAGGTTTTTATGCCATTCTCTCTGGTGTTTTGAACCAATTCTTTTAAGGAGTCAGACTAGGTTCTTGTTTGTTGACTTCGCTAGGCTATTTCCTTGCGGGTAATAATTTGATGATGTCTTAAAGAAAATGCCATTTGTTAATGCAAAGTGACATACCTTTGCGCTTAGGAAAGCTTGACATTATCAAAAATGATAGTCTTTGGAGGACTGAACCTTGTCACTAGCTCTTCGAAGAAATCCACAATCTTTGTCTCTGTTGCATTCTTAAGTGGAACGACCTCTGTCCATCTCGTGAGGTAATCTATGGCAATCAGAATCCACTTGTGCCCGACACTAGAAGTGAGATTAATTATCCCAATGAAGTCCAAGCCCCATTGTGTGAATGGTTTTTCCACCACTATAGGCTTGAGAGGCATTGTGGAATTCTTCCTTATGTCAGTAAAGAATTGGCATTTTTTGCAAGATTTTACCAAAGAGTTGGAGTTGTTGAAAAGTGTAGGCCAATAGTAACCAATGCACATGATTTTGGTGGCGGTGGTCTTAGTGGAGAAGTGTCTGCCCGTAGTCTTGTTGTGGAACGTGCCAAGGATTCTCTTCGCTTGCTCTATAGTAACAGATTGTAGGAGGAGACTATTGAAATTTATTTTGAAAAGGACCCCCTCCACTAGTGCATATTTGCAATTTTGTAGCCAATAGTATCTCCTCTTTTGGGAGAAAAGTCCTAGTGGATACTTTGTTGTTTGCATAAACCTCATTCTATCTATTAGCTAGCAACCCTCTGATTCAAGCTCATTTATCAGAACAAGCTCCGGTTTCTCTCCTTCAGTGGGTATCCTTTCGTCTTGCGCTATGTATTCACACAGTCCCCTTATATAGTTTTAGTAGGTTTGACCTCAATTTCATATTCAAGGATCTTGGTGATCCAATTAGCTCTATTTTTTTGTGATTTCTTCCTCCATGATATATTCGCTTGCTCTGTAGTAACAGATTGCAGGAGGAGACTATTGAAATTTCTTTTGAAAAGGACCCCCTCCACTAGCGCATATTTACAATTTTGTAGCCAATAGTATCTCCTCTTTTGGGAGAAAAGTCCTAGTGGATACTTTGTTGTTTGCATAAACCTCATTCTATCTGTTAGCTAGCAACCCTCTGATTCAAGCTCATTTATCAGAACAAGCTCCGGTTTCTCTCCTTCAGCGGGTATCCTTTCGTCTTGCGCTATGTATTCGCACAGTCCCCTTAGATAGTTTTAGTAGGTTTGACCTCAATTTCATATTCAAGGATCTTGGTGATCCAATTAGCTCTATTTTTTTATGATTTCTTCCTCCATGATATATTCGCGCACGTTGGAATGCGCGACATAAACAAATATTTTGTTGTAGGAAATTAGATGGTGAAACTTTTTAAGCCCCTTCACTATTGCAAAGGCTTGTGTTTCAACAAAATTATAATTCGTCTCATATTCCTTTAGGGTCTGGGAGTAGAATGCCACTAGATGTTCTCTCTTTCCTTCATCATCCTTTTGGGTTAAGACAGTAGCAAGACTGAACTTGCTACTGAATGCATACATTATAAAATCCTTAGATAAATCCGGATTAACCAGTATCAAAGCTACAGAAATAGCATCCTTGACATTTTCAAAGGCTTCCCGAGCTTCGGTAGTCCACTTGAATGCCCGATCCTTTTTAAGCGTCAGGGTGATCGACTTAATTATTCCTGCAAAGTCAGAAATAAACTTGCTAAATTTTTTTACCTTGCCTAGGAAGGACTGAACACCTTTCTTATTCACAAAAAGGGGAAGTTCGTTGATAGATTTCACCCACTCAGGGTCGATTGAAACTCCTTTGGATACCACATGTCCTAACAACTTGCCGTGTAGTACTTCAAACTCTGAATACACATTTTTTTAGATTTAGCGAAACCCCAAACTCTTGGCACTTTTGAAAAACTATTTCTAAGTGGTCAAAATGATCATCTTTAGATTTAGAAAACATAGTAAGATCATCTAAATAGATTAGAATAAACTTATTGATTAGCTCACTGAATGCGATGTCCATCGCCCGCTAGAATGTCGCCCCTGTGTTGGATAAACCAAAAGGAATTTTTGCATAAGAAAATGTTCCCCACTTTGTAGTGAATGTGGTCTTGTGCTGATCCTCCTTCTTAACTTAGATCTGATTGTAACCAGAGAAGCTTTCCAATAGAGAAAACATTTATGATCCTGCTAGCGTTTGTAAGATTGATTCCACAGAAGGCAACGGATAATGGTCCCTTAGGGATGCTCTGTTTAGGTCTCGGAAGTCCACGTGCACAAGAAGATATCTCCATTCTTCTTTTGGACCAGGATCAAATTGGATACCCAAGTACTATGCTTGATTGAGAAGACAATGCATGACTCAATTAGCTTGGTTAGCTCTTGTGCCATTAGCACTTCAATTTTGTGGTTTACTGGCCTTTGCTTTTGTCAGACTAGTTTTGTACCTTCTGTCAGCTCGATCGTGTGTTGAATGATATTAGGATCATATCTCTCCAGATCATCATAGGACTAGGCCACTACTCCATATTTCTCATAGAAACTGATGAGTCTTTCTTTATCATGGTGCAGGACATCTTTCTCGACTCAGAGATTTATGCCATCTAAGACCTGAAGGTCTACGTAATCACTTTTGTCTGCTATGAACTTTCGCCTATTATTTATTGCATCATCACAATCAATTTTTTTTTTGAGAGTAACCAATCCTTTTAGAAGCTTGTTGGATTTGAGCTACATGATTTGTCCTTCATAAGCCTCAACAATCTTTGGTTGAAGTTGATCGGTGAATTCCCTCGACTGTTGGATGAACGAGGCGATGTGTTCATCACTTTCAAAAACCTGCCAACTCTGATCATTGTGAGGAATCGACAGTCAGACTATTATTCATATAGAGTTTTTGTTATGTATAAAATTAGAGGCAGGATCAAACTGAGCACCAATCACGACCATGCAGTCTGCATCACCATTTTGTCCTTGGGGAATAGTCTGGATATTAAAGGCTTCAAAACTCTCAACCAAGTCCTAGACTCGATGCTGATAGGATCTCATGCAGACATTCCTTGCCCCGGAAATCCCTTAGACTTGGTTGACTACTAGTTTAGAATCTCTGAACACCATTAATTTCTTAATGCCCATTCATTCCGCAAGGCTTAAACCTTGCACTAATCCTTCATATTCGGCCTCATTGTTTGAACAAGTGAAATGGAAGTGGAAAGAACTTAGTATTTTCTCATTTTGTGGGGATATTAAACATATCCCCACTCCAACGCCTACTTTATCCCTTGCTCCGTTAAAGTACAATGTCCATAGCTCATTTGCTTGGCTACCTTCAAACTCTTTGAAAACCTTCAGGAGCACTTGGTCTTCATCATAAATTACATAGGTGCCCAATCCTGTAGCATGATATTGTCGAAGGGTCAGTGTCCATCTATTCACTTAATAGAGAATCCTCTTGGTCATTCTGGTCTCCACTCACCTTTTCCTCCTCTAGTAATTCAATGCAATACATTTCTTGCTTGGTGATAGAGGTATGCCTGACTTCAAAATTAATTAGGGCTTCATCCACCACATGTTCAAAATGCAAAGCCTCTGATTCTATCTTCATTTTTGTGCCATGCTTGGTTCTGAGAATCAAATGTGACCAATCCAAGGATAAGTATCCGACCACCTTTGAAGTAAATTCTTGAGATAGATAGAGACTAAACATGGGAGGAACATCTATGATCACAATATCTTCCAGCACTGTGATACTAGGGCAAGGAAATAGAGTTAAAGGAAGTGCCTTGATGACACCTATGGTTTTAACTTTGTTCCCATCAAGCTGCATTAATCCCCTTTTCATAGGTTCATAGCTAAGTCCTAAAGCTTTGGTTATTTTTTTAGGCATAACCATGGTGATAGCGCCAGAATCAATCATAGCATTGTGCAATAACTTCTTTCCTATAATAAGAGTTAAGAAGAATGGTTGGGGCTTCAACTTATCTCTAACTCCAACAAGGGATTCTTTTGTATTGTTCGTAAGGACTTTAGCTGATGGTAGTTGATTAACAACCTTTGCATTGGCTAACTGTTATATTGGCGCTGCACTGACCTCTTCCTGAAACGCCTTCTGTAATAGCGTTTTCTACTCTGGGATAGCTAGAATTTCCCATAGAGACACATTAGCAAATGATTTCTTCAATTGTTCTACCACATTAAAAGGTGGACAACTCAGAGGTTTCTTCTCCTTAGCTCTTTTTATAATAATTTCCTTCTGTGGTTGAGATGGTAGTGGGGCAGTGGAAGTGTCAGGAATCTGATCAGAAGCACCTTTAAGTTGTGGGTTGGCTAGATGTGGAATAACTGACTTGCCAGTAAATCTCCTCTTTGAGCACGTGTTATAATCAGATTGCACTTGCAGCATTTTGGATATGAATGTATCATTAGCAAACATCGTTTCCTCTTCCTCCATCCATGAGAAGAGCGCGTGATCAAGAGTGATGTTAGATTCTTATTCTAGAGACATTCCTTGCATTTGCGTGGTAAGAACTGCACTTTCCATTTGTGGTGAGGCATAGACATAACCTTTGTGATCTATTGTTGTGGCTTGGTTGCGTTGCTCTGCCACCTTTTTTTGTAAGTTGCCACACAAACAGTTTTAGGGCATATGTGCATCACTGCAAGGGAAGCACCACAGATTGATGTCATCAATGAGGTTATTTTTCCCCACGGTTAATTCCCTACTTGAGCTTGGTGAAGCGCTCGTTAGCGGAGTAAGCACTGACACCATTTGGTTGACTGTCGAAGCTGGTGGATTAGTGCGAGACGTGCCCTGGTACTGATTTTGTTGATATGAGGACCAACCACCTTGATATTTTTGATAGGTAGGATTCAAAGGCATTGATTGGTTCTGCATGAGGGTGGTTATGTCATTTTCCATGGTCCACAACATTTCTTTTAAGATCACTCATTTCATCTTTGGAAGAACAGGATGTAGAGACAACATTTTGTGGCGCTACTACATATGTGTACATTGACTGGGGAGTTGCAAGTGTGCTAGTTGATGTGACCTCTTGTGTGGGAATCAATATTTCAGGAAATATCAGCATGATAGGTTGAGGAGGAAACTTTCCACAATCTATCAAATGATTCTTAGCTTTGACAAAAACACCGTAAGCATTTGGTAGAGTAGCTCCTCCCAAAGACTTGATCATCATGGAATTGTCAGAATTGATGGACTTTAGATAAAATATGAATGCCAACTCAGGAGTCGGGCGTATAGTAATAGGGATCCTTTGCCAATTCGTGTGGAATCGGGCATTGAAGTCCATCATAGCCTCCTAGGGAGCTTGTTTTATGACAAATAGTTGATAATACAGTGAAGAGCAATCTTCGTCTTCAAGAACTTCTCATAGAATGGATCTCCAAGCTCATCCCAGGTGCGAATAGTGCTAGGTGATAGTGTTTGGTACCAATCCAATGCCTTGCCTTTAAAAGATGCGATGAGGAGCCTTAGAGCTACATTTTGCGATGTGATACCGTGCACTAGACACACGTTTGCCACATCTTGTAGATGTTCTGCGGGTGTTCTTGAGCTATCTCTAGTAAACTTGGGTATAGCTTTCATAGTTGAAACTGGGATAGCACCCTAGACAACGGGTGCTATTGGGGCTGCAAGGGGACTTCCGACATCCCATGCCACATAATTTCTATTAGCGGCTGGCAACATGGTTAGAGGAATGGGTGGCGGGAGTGGAACAGTTACCAACTGATTTGTGGCTTGCACTGTTCCCAGTGGAGGTACTAGTAAACTGGGTTTGCTTGTAGTTTGGGATCTAGTTACAGGACGATGGTTCATACACCCTTCTAAATCACATATTCATTTAAGCTGTGTCCAATTGGGCATGCTAGAAAAAAGAAAAAACTATTGACGCCAAAATTTGACAAGGTAATAGTGTCTTATGGGAAACTCAGCTTATGGGGGACCTTTTGCGCTAAACTGAGTGACCTCTGGGTTTTTAGAGAAGCCAACTTATTCTATAATGGGGGTTTGGAAAGGGAAAAATAAATCGATATAATAAAATAAAGTCTAACCTAAGGTGATGCACCAAGACTTAATGATAGGAAAGATAAATCATAAATCTAAAGGCTTGATTGGTATTTGTAGTGTTCTAGAAGAGAGGAAACTGAAGATTATAGTACATACAATCCATTCATTGACATAAAATAACATTGCATACATTCCTACTACCAAGAAGAGTCATTAGACATGATCTAGACCAGTAAACTTGCATTCAATATATATAGAAGTTCTCAAATGAAATGTCCAGACAATAAAAGCATAGTTTATAGTTTACTCAAATAGCATGAAAGAACAGAAAGGCCAAACAATTGGCATAGTCTGAAAGTATTTTGCAATAAAATAAAACAATAATAAATGCCTGGCATCTTTAACCAAAACTAGTGTTTCCTCAAAATTTTGGACCCTTTTCTCACAATAGAGAAAAGTATATATATAGCAGAAAAAACACCCACCGCTTCAGAGAGTAGCAAAAAAAAATATTTCGCTATCCCTTGGCAATGATGTAGAAATAAGAATATATTCCCCAAGCTGTTGCAACAAAAACGATTCAAAACCAAGCATCTAGTCATTCTAGGCATAGGTGCATCTTTTGCAAATGATGGCGGTGGTCTCGTAAAGGTTAATCAGACAAGTGTCACCATCCCGCATGAATGATTATGACAAGTAGTGGCCAATCACAACATTTGGTTTGCTTGGTTGATTGCTCGAATACGAGATCCGTTGACTAGGCACATGGCAACATTTCACTGCCCATGGGAAAATTTATCTTTCACCGCTGAAGACTTGCACCAAGGCTACACGTGTTTGAATGGGCGGAGAACTTAACCAATAGTGGAAGGAACGATCACCAGCCAGGCGCAAAAAAGATGCGTGTCAGCATTTCGCTACCCGCGGTCATTATTTCATCCTCATGCTAAAAACCTTATGAAGAGTAGACACGTAGCAAGAGTATGCTGCAGACAATAATTGTGGGGCCCGCCAAACTCTTTGGGAATGAGGGCTTCATGGCACTCAAGCAAAGCCCAATGAGGAAGCAAGAAGGAAAGATAAAAAATAGCCCACAACTACGACACGTGGAAACATAGCGGGGATCCTTGAGATGCGAAAGGAAGGGAAAACTCTGGGTTGCGAAGAGTAGACATGTGGAGCAGGAGAGAAAACTTTAGATAAAATTCCAAGTTGATTCCCTGCAATGCACAAGCCGATACATAGAGGAAAATACACTCGAAGGGAGCTCGTTAAATATTTATTAACAACCACAAATTGTTTTAAGGCAGATTTCCCTGCTAGTTTCGTTTGTGGTATGGGGATGGGAATGAATACCAAAGGAAGGAGAAGCCAAATGAAGATGGGAATGAATACCAAAGGAAGGAGAAGCCAAATGAAGATGGGAATTAATTTCCTTAGAGGTTGTGTAGGTGGGGTTGTAGTAGGAGAAGCTGAGTAGGTGTTTGCACTGGTGGGTAACAAGTAGGAGGAAGGTGCAGAGGCTATAGTGGGTAACTAGTGTTTGAAAAATTTGTTATTATGTAATAGTTTTTAGTCTTTTAATAGAATATGCAATAAAAATTTAGGAGAAGAAAGGGAAGTAGATTTTCATACTTATGTTGAACGTATTATGTAAAGGAAAATCAAAGCCAATTTTGGAAGTGATGGCTCATTTTGGGAGTATAAGGGTCAAATTGTAGAAATGCATACATAGATGCAGAAGGATAAAACATATGTAATCCTTTTTATTTTAATAGATGGGCGTGACCTTGATAACAACACATTTATTGATTAAAAAATCACTTTATTTATAATATTATAAATATTAAACTGAAAAAGATAATTTAAAATAGACATTTATTTTTTAAATATAAAAAAATTCAAAAAAGCTTAAAAATCTACCATTCCTAGAAATTTCTCCATAACACCTAAAATTTATACTAATGATGTTCATAACAAATAATTTTGAAACATTTTAAAGTTATAAATCTTGCATCTCCATTTAGAAAATGTAAATATAAATGTTTGTTGAATACAAAAAAATATGATTTCTTATTTGTTGTCAAAAAATTATTAAGAATTAATTAAGCAAAATTGATTACAATACTTATAGATTAAATAATTAAATTTATGGGTTGGAATGAGGCTTTGTAATTGATAATGTTTTAGAGTTTAGATTGAAAAGATATTGCAAATATGGATAAGTAATAAATTTTTAGAAATTGTAAATATTTATTATAATTTTTTTATATATTATATATATTTATTGTTAATTTTGTTTACTTTTTATTATTTAATGTAGTTACTTATTTATTAAATTTTACAATTTGAATAAGATTGTTTTTCTTAATTATTTAATATTGTTAATTATTAAAACTAACTTCTATTTGTATGAATAAAATGTAAAATGACAAGTAGTTAAAATGCATTATTTTTTGCATTATTGATTTAGTTGGTATTGGTAAATTGAAATTATTGGAATTATTAGTAGTTAGGTGTTAGTAATTGATTCATCACAATATTTGAATATTTGGTCCTAATCAAACAAAAAAGTGTTTTTGAATCTCCAAGAGACTATATTTTTCTCTAGTTCACCTACACAAGTGCAAAATTGATCTCTATGAGTGTTAACTCGAACTTGATGTGTATATATGAATTGTAAATCATGAGAATGATCTAGTAGAAACTAATTGGTGGACTTCACTTGCATCATTTTTATGATCAATATATGAATATTTGTAAGGATTAACAATATTTAGAAACATAATTAGCAAATATTTTGAATCATGAGTGTCATGTTCTTCTCAATCAAAACCCTAGTTGGACCTATTTGACAACTTTAGAACAAGCATTGAGGAAAATAAGAAAATATGCAATGGACCTAGTTTTTTGTGTGTTAATTTAATGTTCTCATAAATATTTTATAGCAATGTTATTCAATTAATCCTAGGTTTTTCTTTGATGATTTCAAATGAAAGAATGAATGCCTTTAAATATAGGAATATAATGCAAAAATGTACATTATGTTCTCTCACAAGTAGTGAAGTGGTCAATGAGGTGGAAATTTAAAATTTAAAATTCAAATTTTTTAAGGTTCGAATATATTTTGCTAAAATGACTTGGGACACATCACATTCAAAAATTTAATCTAGCACAACAAATAGTGGATCTATTGATCATGATCAAATAGTGAGAAACACAATCACATGAACCAACAAACTCAAAAATAAAAGCACCTAGATTGTTCCCCTTGATTCAGAGAGCCCCCCACAAGAATGATTAGTGCTAATTGTAGACCCCCCAAAACAATGTGCAATATAATTACAACTTATGTGAAGATTGGATACTAAACCAACCATTTATAATGCATGGTGATTTCTATAAAATGGGCTATCCAAATATGAAGGGCTATCCAAATCTAAAAAATACAAGAAAATATTAATTCCTTGTGAAATTATGATAGAAATTAAAAAATTTATTAATTTTTGATAAGCGAGGTGAAAGTTATGCCCCATCAAAATTCACTTACAATAGTGACTTCAAAGGCTTAAAAATGCATTAAAATCACCAAATCAAAAATATCTTGATGCTAAAGTCTTCGTCATAGAAAGAGCTTTGTGTTAACTATTCACACTTGAAACTTTGATCTCTAGTTTGTTAGTTATGGAAAAATGAAAAAAGCCCTTTTTTAAACTCTTGATGGTCAAAATAACAATTAACACAAACTTGATAGTTAACATAGATTGCTAATGGTTAGCATTTAACACTAGTGGTTAACATAGTGTGACATATAACATTTAATGTTGTAATTACATTAGCATAGAATGCTACCATGCTATGTTGATATTTACTTGTAATAAATGTTAAACAATTTTGAAATCAATGCAAAACCACCATGTTGACCGAGTCTTGGAACATGCCAAGTGTGAGACTTGACTAAGTCAAATGAAGATATGTGACAAATATGTCACCAATGGAGGAGCTTGTGATTGGATATTGTGGTGACAATATAGACCTTTAAGGCAAAGCTTGGAAACCACTAATGAAAGACACATGTGTGATAGAGAGTATTGATGAAGCTTAAAAAATTTCATCTCTTGCATGGTCTTCTATCTTTCCTTTGTTCTTGTCACTTAGCAACTTCAATAGCTTCTTATGAGTTGCAAGGTCAAGGAAAAAGAGGCTACCCAAAAGTCAACAGGTTCCATAGAAGCTGTTGGTCAATAAAATGAAGAATGTCACACTTGATCAATGGTGTGGTGGTTGCGTGCAGGTGTAGGCTTGACATAATGGATCCTTTGAAGGACCTTGCACATATTGGTTGGGATATCAATAGTGAACATTCATAAGAGGTTGATAAACCCTCAAAATTTTTGTAGATCATAAAGAATGCCATGCATGTTGAAGTGATAATGTGTGTTACTTCCAAGAGAGACCCTTGATGGGCGGGTACATAGATATATTTTTAGATCATCCTTGATGTTGCAAACCACTTTCAATAGGTCAAGGTGATTGATGATGGGTGCCAAATGTGTTCAATTTTTATATCCTTTTTCCCTTATTTCGTTCCCATTTTAACTTTATCCTAAGTCCTTCTTGCCATTAATTGTTATGGAAATAAAGAATATTTGATATGTTTTCAAAAAGGAGAGAATACTTTCAAAATGGTGAAATTGTTAAGGTAATAATGTATTTTGGATGGTTTGCTACATGAACTAAATGTGGAAAAGGAACCAACCCTATGAACAACAAATCTTGAAAGGCATAAGACGGGAAATGAGGGCTGCATGTGAAGGAAGTCTACCTACTTTTGTTTTTATTTCCTATTTCAAACTAGTTTTTTTAAAACTATCTTGGGTTCGTGGCCCGCAGCCAACCCAAATACTATAATCATCTAGTTTGTTGGCCATCGGCCATAACAAATTGTGTCTCTTTTATCATTTTACTTGGTGGTGACTGATGAACATACACATCTATATATATGTATGTTTCGAGTTAAATTGAATATATAGAATATACATAAAACTTTCAGTCGATGATATTATTGTGTTGAATATTGGATGCATTGATCGTGGTTTGAGATAGCATAAACGTTCTTTCATGCTCACCTTGTGGACCAGAGGAAGGGCCCCCTCTCGTGAGGCTTGGTGAGATTGTTTTATAATTTATTAGTTTAGATATTTTATATCTCATGCAATTTCATTTTTGTTGAGTGCACATTTGTCAGGTGTCCTGTGAATTGATTTAATTTTTATTCAAGATTAAGAATCCTTGATAATACATGTGTGATTAATTTGGTATTAAAAGAATTGCAATGAATTCTCTATGGAATGGAATTGTGGTATGAGGAGCAAGGAGTGTGTTTCAGTTGCAGGAACTAATTACCGTGTTTCTCATTTCAGACTATGTCGTGTTTCATTATGTAATGCTCCCTGTTGTGTTTCATTCACTTCTTATCTCTCCACTACTGTATTCCATCCTCCTGTTGCATTTCATCTTCCTGTTGCACTCCAACATCCTGTCACAATTGAACTTCTTGTTTCCTGCACTCTTTCAATACATCTTTGGCAACTAAATTATTTCTTTTACTATTGTGATGGCTGTTGTTAATATTTGCATACCATAATATATTGAGTTTGTATTATTCAAGTTTAATAAAAAATAGATAGATTAATTGAATTAGGTAGGCAACAATTTAAGAAAGAATTTCATTTATTTTTGAAGTGTGCTTTTTAATTTCAAATTGAAAAGTGTGTTTTCAATTCTTAGATGCATCCATCCCCCGTTAGTTCATTAGTTTCAACCCTTAGGTAGATTGCCACAACACTGTCCACAAGCTTACGCCCTCAGATTGGCACTTGAAGGATAAACTGAGGAAACTATTGTGAAATTCCTGAAGATTAGCTCAAACTTGTTTTGTCAATAAAAGATAGAATTCCAAGGATAAATTCAGCCCACAGTTTAATCCAATCATTTTGGCACCGTTGTCGGGGAATAGTGTTAAAGGCCTATTAGCCTAGTGAACTAAGTTAGGAACAATGCACTAAGGAGAAAATCTATGCGATAGTCGACCTCATTTGGATAACTACCCTTAGTTTGCTTTGTTATAAGTCATTTAGGTGCATGAATCATAGCAGGTATAGTAGAGGGAGATTTGTTAAGAAGTATAAAGGGAGTCATACACAACTTGAAAAATCCAAAAAACAATTCAAAATTATTAGTTAAGGGAAGTAGCTCACAATAAGAAAAGTTGAAAACTAAATTGTAACAATCTTTAGAGATACCTGAACCCGACATTGATAAGTGTGTCATAGATTCTACTATTGTTGAGACACCTACAGGTACCTGTCCAAGTTCTTTTGAAATATTACGAAAAAAGGTTGAAAAGATCTTTCAGGAAACTTATGGGCCAAAAGCTAGTCCATTCTCAGAAGAAACCTAAGAGCCATTTAGAACCTACTTTACCCCTTAGGCATTAGATGTCATGGATCCCAACAAAAAAAATAAAATAACAATAACAAAAACATCATCATCAACAACAACAATAATAGGGTATTGGCCAACAATAATCTAGTTACTTTTGAGTTTCCTATCACATATCCTAAATGAGATGGTCCTATAAAGAACATTCCTCATTCGGATTTACCTATTTTTTGTGTCCTTTATATTGAGGATCCTGAAATGTTCTTGTTTGAATTTGATGTGTTGTGCAACAAATGTGATTATCAAAGTGACGCACAAAAGCTCAAAATGTTCCCAGCCACACTAAAAGATGCAACCCTGTGTTGGTTTATGAACCTCAACAACATTAGGACATGGGATGTCATGAGGGAGTTATTTTTGAACAAGTACCAGGAATACTATAAAACCAAGGAATTCTGGAACAAACTCTTCCGTATGACACAGAAGGAAGACGAGTCCATAGAAGACTATCTTGAATGATTCATGTTCAGTCTTCAATGATCTCATCAACAGGGGTAAATGAGGATACCATTAAAATTTTGTTTCTTAGAGGAATAAGGGATGATGTCATGGAAGCATTAAATTTAATAGGTAAAGGTAATATCTCTAAAATGGAATTTGGCATTGATATTTGTGATATATGCAGGAATTACTGAAGGTCCCAGTGCTCAGGAGAGAACTATCCCAGCAAGTTGTATTTTGTGTGAGCTTCAACAGGTATTACCAAATGTGAGATAGGTAATCTACTTGAAGACCTTAAAATGTTTTGTTAAGTCATATGGGTAAAAAAAAACACTTTATATAAACAAAGAAAACAAGAGGAGGCTAAAAAATCCTTAGTTGTCTTTTGCCCCATTTGTCGAAAGAAGCATAGTGGAGAGGAGTGTCCATATAATAGAAAAAATATATCTTATTTAGAGGAAGCCAGTAGCGACACTAATCTAAAACCTCTTCCTGTAGGGATGACCGAGGTAGAATACATAGATGAACCTATTTAATTCATGGCCCAAAGAAGATAGCACAAAAACCAAGAGCAATGCCCCCACCTGATTACCAAGTTGCATCCCAAAATCCTTTTCAACAAAATTCTTTCCCAAACTATTCTGGATGGTATGGAAATGGGAAACACTCTCCATAATACCCTCAGTGGTCACAACAATATTCGCTTGATCCACAATCATGGCAAGCATGGCAAGCACCACCACCACCTTATCCATAATATTAGTCATTTCCTCCGTATCCACCACCTTCAACAATAAACCCATATCAGAAATCCCAACAAATCTTACCACCTGTCCCAATATCTAACCAACCTTCTATTTCACCCCAACCACCAAAATACACACCAATTCCCACACAAGCGATACCTAATCCAAACAATAAGGTGACTCAACTAGTTTATAATAATGAAGTGACATGGTTCCTGACTTATCCTATTAATGCATTGGAGATTGACAGTGTAAACCTTACGTCAGGGAAGAACCTTCAAGGACCAACCATCACAAAATTTGAAGACCATTGAGCCCAAAGAAGAGCAACCAGAGCCTCCATTTCCACATAGGTTGCAAGAGAAACTAAAGTAACAAGAAAAATGTCAATCTGATTTTGATTTTATGAATGAGTTATGCAATGTTAACATTAATATTCCTTTTTTGTAGGCTATTCGAGATATTCTTGTGTACACCAAAGTAGTTAAAGAAATTTGTGGGAGGAAGCAACAAAAGAAGAAAGACCCCAAGATAGTCCAAGTCATTGGACAACTTGGAGACTTAATATTGGGAAATATTTTAGTTCCTAAGTATGTAGATCCCGGTAGTCCAATGATTAAGGTACATATTGGTGACGTAACCATTCCAAACACACTTGTGGATCTAGGAGTAGCTATAAATGTAATGACTAACGAGACTAAGGAAAGGTTGGTCCTTCAAGGCCTAAGACCTACTCCAACAATCTTGCAAATGGCTAATCGTTCCCTCGTAAAACCAGAAGGTATGATCGAAGAAATCATTATTTCTATTGAGTCTTGGGAATATCCAATATATTTTATGATTTTGCAACCAAAGATTAAGATGGGGGGATACCCCCTAATTTTAGGAAGACCTTGGTTAGCTGCTGCTAATTCCTTCATTGATTGTAGGTCTAGAAATATGGTGATCTTGAATGGGGTGAAAACGAAGCAGTTGACACTGTACCCTCCAGTGCAACCATTACTGGAAACAAATGATCCTTTTTGGATTGATAGTGACGTAGAAGAGTCTCTACCTATTTTGAAAATAGATCAAAGTAGGGAATTTGAAGATGTTTTAGAAGACACTGTTATTAATCATTTATTGGAAAATCATTATTTAGTTGATAGTGATTCTGAGACAATGATTTTTCCTATGGACATAAGTGGTAACTTCCCGTTTGGAAATTTTCCATTAGTAGGTAGTTCACAATTTGTTCAACACTTTATTACTTTGCATCAATTATTACCGCATGATTATATATACTGTCCATTTTTTATGTCTAGGGATATTGATCCATCTTTGTCTAATTCACAACTACTTGCTATAGGTACCCCTGTACAATCCCAAGCTATTGGAATCTTACCTAGTAAAATGCTTAACATCAATCCTAGATTAGATGCCTACCAATTGAATGAACTTATTGAGATGTTGTCTACCCATAAAGAAGCCTTTGCCTAGGATTATCAAGATATGAGAGCTATTCATCCTGCTACTTGTACACACCATATCTATATAGAGGAAGGGAGTAGACCTGTATGACAACCCCAGAGAAGGTTAAATCCAGCCTTACGAGAAATAGTTAAGGAAGAACTTCAGAAGTTTCTTAATGTAGGACTTATTTACCCTATATTAGATAGCCAATGGGTGTCCCCACTTGTAGTAGTACCTAAAAAGAATGGAAAGTGAAAATATGTGTCAATTATAGGGCCCTTAACAAGGCCACCAAGAAAGATCATTTCCCACTTCTTTTCATTGACCAAGTCTTGGAAACCTTAGCTGGGAAAAAGTTCTCCTTTCTTGATGGGTTTAGTGGGTATAACCAAATCTGAATTTCCCAGAAAGGTCAAGACAAAACTACTTTTACTTGCCCCTGGGGAACATTTTCCTACAATATCTTACCTTTCAGACTGCATAATGCACCCGCTACTTTCCAACAAGTTGTTCTAAGCATTTTTGCTGATTTAATTCATGATCGCGTAGAAGTGTATATGGATGACTTTAGTATTTATGGTAACACATATGAGGAAGCTAAGGAAAGTCTTGAGAAGTTACTTAAATGATGTATTGATACTAATCTTTCCTTGAGTCATCAAAAGCGTCACATCTTAATGACTGAAGGTATTTTGTTGGGTCATTATATTTCTGAAAAAGGAATTGAGGTAGATTCAAAAAAGATCAAGATTATTCAAGACTTTCCTATGCCTACTTATGTAAAGGATGTATGTAGTTTTGTAGGACATGCTGGTTATTATCACAGGTTTATTCAAAATTTTAGCAAGATTGCCTCACCCTTATTTTTGTTACTAGGAAAGGATGAAAATTTCCCATGGACAATAGAATGTCAACAAGCTTTCAAAGAAATCAAAGGTAAGCTCATCACAACACCTGTGCTAAGAGGACCAAATTGGGAACTTCCATTTCATATACATACTGATGCATCAGATACTTCTATGGGAGCCATCCTTGGACAAAAAGAAGACACCCTCTTTTATGTTATTTATTATATCAATAAGAATTTTATTGGTGTAGAGGTAAATTATACTATTATAGAAAAAGAGTTTTTGGCTGTGGTTTATGTAATAAATAAATTTCACCACTATATCACTGGATTTAAATTTTTTGTACATATGGATCATTCTGCCATTAGAATTTTGATGTACAAACCTATTGTTACCGGGTGAGTGATTCGGTGGTTACTCCTTTTGTAGGAGTTTGATATTACTATCCTCGACAAGCCAGGGTGAGAGAATGTGGTGGTTGATTTTCTCTCCAGACTACGACTTGTGAAGATGAACCACCTCCAGTTGATGACACCTTTCCAGATGAACATCTTTTTGCTATATCAACAAAGAGTCAGTGGTACGTTGACATGGAAAACTACTTGGTTACTTGTAGGTTCCCACCTCATTTCTCTCCTCGGGAATTTTGAAAGTTGGTGGGAGTCAGTGGTGATTACATGTGGATTAATGGAATTCTCTTTCACTTAGGCCTTGAAAATATCATGCATCGATGTGTGCCCAAAGAAGATGTCTTCGACATTCTGTGTGCATGCCATACAAAACCTTGCGAATGACATTTTGCTGCCCATAGGACCGCTTAGAAGATCTTAAACACTGGTTATTATTGGCCCACACTCCACAAGGATAGTAAGCGTTATGGTAAAAATTGTGACAAATTTCAATGTATGGGGTGGCCTGCCCACTCTGACGAAATTCCTTTACACCCTCAATTATCCTTAGAACCATTTGAAAAGTGGGGGTTAGATTTTGTAGGGCCTATTAATCCTCCCTCTTAGAATAAAGAATATATCTTGGTTTGTACAGATTATGTGACTAAATGGGTAGAGGTAGTAGTCTTAAAGGATGCTAGGGATACTAAGGTTGCTAACTTCTTGTATTATGAGATTTTTACCAAGTACAGTGTGCCTCACAAAATTGTCATGGACCAGGGAGCACAGCTCACATTCGACTTGATTACTACATTGGTATGAGAATACAAAATTAAGCATCAAAAGTCTTCCCCATATCATCCACAAGCTAATGGACTGGTGGAAGTAACCAACCAAGAACTAGAAAATATTCTTACGAAGACAGTGGCATTGCACAAGAAAGACTGGGTAGAAAGACTTCCTGAAGCAGTTTGGGCCTATCGCACAACTTGGAATACAACCACAAGGATGACACCATATGAGATCATTTATGGCAAGAGGGTTGTCTTGCCAATTTAATTTAAAGTGAAGACTCTATGCACTACCCTTCAACTTGGAATGAGCCTTAATGAATCATAGAAGGAGAGACTTTCTCAACTCCACTCACTTGATGAAATGCGGACCAAGAGGCTCTTTTCCATACAAAGGTGGTACAAAAGGAAAGAGCGTAGTGGTATGATCACTTCATTTGGTCACGAACATTCCAACCAGGGGATTGGGCATTACTCCATGACTCATGGTTCTGAGACTTCAAGGGGAAGTTCTACACTCGCTGGCTCGGTCCCTATGAAATTCAAACTGTGTATGATAACGGTGTTTTTCAACTGTGTACTATGGATTCCAAACACACGACTCTTCTTGTTAATAGAAAATGTCTGAAACTCTACAAATGACCTCTTTCAAAGGAGACCTTCTTTTGTGATGTGGCGAAGGAACTTACTGTTGTTCCTTTCTGCCTCCTCCGAAGTTGAGCAATGAAAAAATAGCTAATATATATATATATATATATATATATATATATATATATATATATATATATATATATATATATATATATAAGATCCAATAGCGAAAACCTTTAGGAATTGTTGGCTAGTTGGCATTTGAAAACCAATCTTTGACAAATGCTAACTATTAAAATAACTTAGAGGTGAAAATCGGGCTACCGACATCTCTAGGTAGTGATAGGCTCAAAATCGGATCACTAGAGGTCTATTGTCGATATCTATATAAAAAAAACTTAGAGCACATCACACAATCAGTTAGCGATATCTCCTATCACTCCCTATTCTATGGTGTGACAGGAGCTTCTTATAGTTCCTGGCACCTTTTGGGGTGAATGGAACTTCTTTTCTTCTTGTTGCCGTCTTTTCTCATGGACCCTTTGTGCCACTTCGGTTTGGCAGTAGGACCTTTTCTTCCTACCGTTTTCTTGGCTCTTGTCCCTTGACCTCCAAGTGCTTCCATGGGATGGTTCGACTATGTGGGTCCCGTAGTCTTGTCACCGCCTACCATCTCCTCTGTTTTGATGTTTTCGCCGATGTCTTTTCCTTCACATCCACTCCACTTCCACTCAGCCTCTCTTCTTCCATACTGCTGCATTATCGTTCTTCACGACGTCATCTCTAGCTCAGGTCGCACACTATTGTTCCTCTAGCCATCACATCACCAGACATTTGCCTCAGGGTTATCAATATCAGGGAGTATTCTCTCTTTTTCAAAACTTATTTAATGTCTTTTATTTCTCTAATAATTACTTGGCTTGACTGAGACGGTGGGGGGGGTGCATGGGTTAACCATTCATCATTATTTGAGTTGGCTGAACTTTACCTAATTGTAATTCTACATCACTTGCCACCTCACATGGTTATCATAATCCTTAACCTATTATTACCTGTAACCTACCATTGATAATTTATGATTAACCGTCTCCTATTATTCTGCTTGCCACTGTAACCAGTGTCGAAGCTCTTGCCGCATTCTCAATTCCATGGGGGTGATCATACCAGGTATGAACCCTTGTCTATGGAAGAACCTCTTTCCAGTGAAGAAGCTTATAATATTTTTAAATAGGCTAGTTGGACGACATACTTCAAGAAATTATGTGGTTTTGATGAGAATGTTGCCATGGAATTTGCTGCAGGGTTTCATAAAAAGAGTGTTACTTTAAGGGGTTTGCAGTTTCCAATCATAGTTCAGACAGTTGCTTCAGTCATTGGCCTTCCCCAGATAGGATATTTGTTCTTTCCCTACTCTAGCATGAGGGTTATGGATCTTAAGCTCCACAGTAAGCAGTTTCTGCAAAGAGGAAAGTCTTCTAAGTATGCGCAAGGCCAAGGTAAAAAACGAAAGTCCTTTCCATCTCCATGGGGTGAGCTAGCTAAATTTTTAATGTAATATATTACTTGTGAAGGTAGATATGAGTATATTCATGCCCATCATATTCATCTCATGCTGCATTTACGAAATTCCCAGCTTGTTAATCTTCCATATTACTTGCATTGTTCATTAAAGTGTTCCTATAAACAATTTTGTAACGATCATGTGAATTCCATTTCCCATCATGGGTTAATTAAGCTAATAGTTATGCATGGCCTCCACTCTATACAACCTCCACTAGAATGTGATGATTTTTTGAGTCATGAACACACTGGAAACCCTACTAAACAAATTATAGGAGAAACCCTAGCTGGGGAGTCTTTGAAAAGAAAAAATCTAAAAAAACCAGTTGTAGAAGAAACCCTCATTGGGGAATCTTCTAAAAAGAAGAAATCAAAAGAAACTCCTATCAGCAAAGCCCCCAAAAAGAAAAATCTTAGCCCTAGCCCTAAGACTACCTCAAATTCACAAGTCGTAGATACCTCAACTACCGTTAGGTGGAGCACAAGAAGAAATCCCAGTAGGTTGGATAAATTACTGGAAGCAGCTCATTCCCTAACTGATGTGGAAATTATAGGGACAAAATTCTTTGGTAAAAGAACTGGAAAAGCAGCTAGGGAACTTAGATGTCATAATCGGCATAAAAAGACACAACAAGCCGAGAAACCCCAAATAGAGACTCTTCCTTCTGAAGAGACAAAGGAACCTGCATTGGCAAATGAATGTCCCGATGATATGCTCGCTAGTCAGAAACCACAAAGTATTGACCAAACAATTGGAAATGAGGAGAACCTTGAGGATATGTGGAGGAATGAAGCCCTTAAGACTAGTATAGAAATGGATTATGGAGTAGGTGAAGACACTCTTCCCGAAATAGAAATCCAACATAAAGAGGAAACTTTGAATTATAATGAACACACTATGGAGGAAGAGGACTGTAATTGAGAGGATATAGATCTTTGTCAGAATAAGGGAATTGAAGAAGATGAAGGTATAAAAGAAGGACCTACTCCATCTTAGGAGAAAAATGAAATTGCTATTGATCTTGAGGCATCAAAGGCTCTTGTTGTTGTTGTTCCTAATGAAACTCCAAAGGCAGATTGCTCTCAACCATTTATCCCATTCAATCAATTTTACCAAATCATTACAAATTTACAAAAGGAAAATCACCAATTGAGGACTCAAATACTAGTTGCAATAGGTAACCAATAGAAAGATATAGTTGAAGGGGAAACAAAAGGGCCAAGTCAGGTAACTGGTGCACAATTCATTCACCTGGTTTGCATTCACCAGTTGCATGAGGACATGCAAATTCCTAAAGCTGGGGGGGAAATGATGGGTGCCAAATGTGTTCAATTTTTATATCCTTTTTCTCTCATTTCATTCTCATTTCATTCCCATTTTAACTTTCTCTTAAGTCCTTCTTGCCTTTAAAATTGTTAGGGAAATAAAGAATATTTGATATGTTTTCATAAAGGAGAGAATACTTTCAGAATGCTGAAATTGTTGAGGTAATAATATATTTTGGATGGTTTGCTACATGAACTAAATGTGGAAAAGGAACCAACCCTATGAACAACAAATCTTGAAAGGCATAAGATGGGAAACGAGGGCTGCGTGTGAAGGAAGTCTACTTGCTTTTTTTTTTATTTCCTATTTTAGACAAGTTGTTTTAAAACTATCTTGGGTTTGTGACCTACGGCCAACCCAAAAACTATAATTGTCCAGTTTGTTGGCCATTGGCCATAACAAACTGTCTCTTTTATCATTTTACTTGGTGGTGACTAATGAACATACATGCCTATATATATGTGTGTTTCGAGTTAAATTGACTATATAGAATATACTTAAAACTTTAAGTCAATGATATTATTATGTTGAATATTGGATGCATTGATCATGGTTTGAGATAGCGTAAACGTTGGGTAAACCCACAAAAGTGGTTTACAATTTGAGTGAGGAAGGAAAACTCCCAAAAAATGACCCCATGGAAAAAAAATTGATTTTAGGGGGGTTCGTATGAACCTATTGGTTTGAGCGAACCCTTAGTTCGAGCAAACCCATTTAATTCTTTCCCACCCAAAAAAAAACCAAAATACATTATGGATGGGGGGTTCATTCGAACCCCTAGGGGCTCATTCGAACCCCTTTATCCATCATCCTCCTCCTCAGACACAAAAAAAATTCTAAATTTTTGCACTTCAGAGCTCGGGTTGAAGACAATAATGGCATAGACTTCAAAAACCTAACTGGAATCAGGTAGTCCTTAGAACGAGCTATCCAACGAATATAATTTTAATATGTTTTGGTTTTATTATGTATTTGGTTTTTAGTTTTATTAAACATAAGTTTTTCACTGAAAATCAAGCTCTTTGTTCTGTACATGTGGAAAAATAACATCTATCAATTTTGTTTTTGAAAAATATGAGTGCACCAGATATTGAAGTCCTTGATCCAACAAAAAAAATTTCAATTTCGATACATACAAAAAAAGTTATGCATTATAAGGTTGCGCTATGTCTGAATTGTAAATGGTTTGACTTTGAAACTTGATTACAGAAAAAATATTCAATAAAAAACTACCTAACCAAGTGGAAGCACTAGATATCGGAGTTACAAATCTAAATTCAAAAGAATTAGAATTTTATCCTTCATGGAAAAAAAGTTATGCATTATATGGTGAGCGTCACTTTTTTAAAATGTTGTCTTATGAAAAAAACTAGTTTTCGTGGGAGATGAAAAAGAAGTGAAAACTGATTCCAAAAAAATTGAAAAAAATATATTTAGAATCTATAGGAAAAATTTCACAAAACTCTAGTTTGCATCATCTTCAAATTCCTCACAGTTTAGCCGCTATAGGTGCCAGAAAGTGAAGACTTAGTTAAAAAAAAATTATTTTAGTGTCGAGTTTGGCAAAAAATTGTAAACCACTATTGTGGGATCACCTCATTCTTTCGTGCTCACCCTATCGACCTGAGGAAGGGCCCCCTCTTGAAAAGCTTGGTGAGATTGTTTTATGGTTTATTAGTTTAGATCTTTTATATATCATGCAATTTCATTTCTATTGAGTGTGCATTTGTCAGGTGTGATATGAATCAGTTTAATTTCTATTCAAGATTAAAAATTCTTGATAATACAACCTGTGTGATTAATTTAGTATTAAAAGAATTGCAATGAATTCTTTGTGGAATTTAATTGTGGTTTGAGGAGCAAGGAGTGTGTTTCAGTTGCACAGGTTAATTACCATGTTTCTCATTTCAGACTATGCCATGTTTCATTCTCTAAAGCTTCCTATCACGTTCCATTCCCTTCTTATCTCTCCATTGCTATATTCCATCCTCCTGTCACATTTCATTGTCCTGTCGCACTCCAACCTCCTGTCATAATTGAACTTCCTGTTTCCTGCACTCTTTGAATACATCTTTGAGCGCAAATGAATTCTTCTTTTACTATTGTGATGGTTGTTAATATTTGTATACCATAATATATTGAGTTTATGTTATTCAAGTTTAATAAAAAAATAGATATATTGGTTGAAGTAGGTAGGCAACAATTTAAGAAAGAATTTCATTCATTTTTGAAGTGTACTTTTGAATTTCAAATTGAAAAGTGTCTTTTCAATTCTTAGATGCATCCATCCCCCCTTAGTTCATTAGTCTCAGCCCTTAGGTAGATTGCCGCAACACTATTCACAAGCTTACGTCCTTAGATTGACACTTGAAGGATAAACTAAGGATTTAACTATTGTGAAATTCCTGAAGATTAGCTCAAACCTATTTTGTCAATAAAAGATAGAATTCCAAGGATAAATTCAGCCCACAGTTTAATCCAATCAACTGATATGAAGCTTACACTTGTGAGGAAAACAATAAAACCCCCTTTATTGATAAATGCACAAATATGTCTCCTACGAGTGTGATGGATAGCAAAGAGATAAAGGCAATGTGATAAGGCCAATTAAGGAAAAAGATTGAGTAGAATCCTCTTTCAAACCATACAAAAAAACCACAATAAAGAACCCTCCAAATAGGCTAGATAGGCCAAAATTTCTTGACAAAAACTAATTTTTTTGACCAAAATAATAGATGGGTAGAGAGCCAATAATCCCTCTACTAGAAAAAATCACTTTTTTGCAATTTTTTGTACTGTACATATTTACATATGTAATGTCATAAAATTGCACCCCTTGCAATTTCACATGCATTCTTGTATCCACTTTAGTGTCCACTCCTTTAGCATCTTGAGTAGGTTCATTTTAGCTCCTGCATCGACCTTTTTCCCCTCTTAGGATGCTCAAAAACCCCCTTTTAGCAACTACCCTTATGCATTAGCTTTGCTTCAAACCTTATGCTTTTCTCGTTCTCGTCATTTTGTAGCATGATGTGTCTAGACACTAGCACACTGCGTGAATGTCTTCCTACTGCGCTAGCATCCTATGACATTTCAATGCTCAAATAGCTGTTTCTGAGCATGTTTTCCACTTGTCATCCACTTTTGTTGGTGGCAATGGATCGAGATGCCTTGTAACCACCTAGGAAGCTTCTTTTTGCTTCTCCTCTCTCCTTAAATGTTATATTTTCAATCAATTTGTGTTTCTAGCTTCATTCTAGCTTCTAGCTTTACTCTAGCTTCTCGACTTCTCTCTTTTCCCTCTTTGCTCTCTTGCTTGCACAAACCTCTCACTTGTTATAGTAGCTTCAAGCACTCTCAAGCTTTTAAAACTCTTTGAAAATCTCTTGTCTCTCATAGCTATCACTTTCCCTCTTTGGCTTGCTTAAGCCTTGTAGCTAATATCTCCTTCACTTTGTGCTTGTGAGAATCCTATGATTCCATATCCCCTATCAATCACATTCATACTTCATGATATGGGTTCTCATCCTTGAGTGGGGATTGCTTTTATCACTCATACTTGGTGGTGTGGGTTCTACTCCTAAAGTGAGTTTTGCTTTCACCACATGCTTTGTCCATTTCAATTCATTTCTATCTATCTATCTGGCTGTTCATGGAGGTGGGAACACCAAAATGGGGGTTTGACTGAGGAAAACCCCTATACAGCCCCAACAATTTCCCTAGATCTTACGTATGTAGGTATTGAAGATATTCACGTGATGGGTGATTGAGGCTTCATCACTTGCGTGGTTGTGAGAATTTCCTTTCTATCTCTTATTCTCTTTATCATTTCTATTTCACTTTATTTAAACTTTATCACATTTTGTTATTTTCCAGTAATTTTGAAGTTCTCAGTAATTAGAGTGCTAGTAGTCATTTAGCTATTTTCTATGATAAAATCACTTTTTGGTCCATACAAGACGCTAGCGCACCTCTTGGACACTAGAAAATATTTGTGACCTACTCTTTCTGATTCTAGAAGTCTCACACTATTCCTTGAGGTAGTTTAGGGGAGTTCACTCCATGAGGCTGTCTGAGTGAAGAGAACTCATAAGTAGTGAATCCCTCTTCTCTACATTTTGGTGAACTTGACATGAAGAACAACCTTTTATCAAAAAATAGGAATTTATTTACCCATACTTGGTGTGGTCATAACTTTTGACTTTGTGCTTGGAATTCAGAATCGTTTGCACCGTTGGAAAGGTCTCCAAGAGAACTAGTTCAGTCCCTAAAATACCATGCCTTTGGCTATTGAATTTTAGGGACTGATGCAAGTTCCAACCTCAAATTCCACTCTAAAGACCTCTTAAAATGCAAATTACTAGAACCTATAAAATATTGAAAAATATGGATTTCTAGTTTTTCTTAGTTTTGTCGCCAAAACGAATTTAATATCCTCTTTTGTGAGTTTAATTTCTAGTTATATTCAAAATGTTAATAATGTTCCATTTCATACATATGATGGTGACTTGGCTATTCCTATGTCACTTGATATCTTTGATCCTTCTCACGAAAGGGGTCTTGCTTTAGAGGATATTTTGTCGCAAGAAGACGAAATCATTGATACCTTTCTTAATGTTACTCTACCTTATATTCATTCCAATGCACTCTCTTTTGGAGATGATGCATTTGTGAATGATGAATCTCCTCTCCATTCCAATGCACTCTCTTCTAGAGATGATGCATTGGTGAATGGTGAATCTTGTCTTTGTTCTAATGCACCCTCTTCCAGAGATGACACATTAGCGAATGATGAATCTCCATCCACATTTGATCATGTTTGGATCGATGTTGAGAATATGTCTTCAAATGAGTACATTCCACTAGTTGTGATGACTCTGTAAATGTAATCTATGTCTCTACTGCCCCTCAAAGGTCTAAGAGACTAGTCATTTATGCGACTCTAGCTAGTCCTTCTCATAAAAGGATTTGTTCTATTGATAATGTTCCATTTGATAGTGATTCTCCTAATCTTTCTATGACTCCCTCTTATAGAGTGGTAGCCCATATTTATGAGAATAGAATGAATAAACAACCAAGCCTTCTTCAAGCTCCTAAACCTACAACTGAAGCACCTAGTGATTATGATCTTGTCGAGAAACTTCAAGTTACTTTGGCTAAGATCTCACTATGGGACTTGCTTTAGTATGCTATGGTTTATCAAGGTATGCTTCAAGAAGCCTTTCAAAGGATCCTCTTCCCTTCTTCCGATAGGCCGATAGATGTTGATGTGTTGATATCTCATATTTGTGCGGATTCATTGAATATCATGCTCTATCCATAGGAACTCCCACCTTCAGAAGTACAAAAGCAATCAGATCCTCTAATGATTATAGTTAATATTAATAATATCAACATTAGATGTACTCGAACATTAACACTAGTTTAACACTCAATGTATATAGCATTGATATATTGCCTAAGATTAATATTAATTCATCATCTCTTAATGCTTCTTCTACCGTCATTCATGGCATTTGATAATGTTGTCAGTAGCCTTTAGGCACGATAATCTTACCTTTGAGGTTGGGACCCATTTTGTACCTACCCTTGTATATGTTATGTTAGAAAAATTACCATATAACCTTCTTCTTGGTAGACCGTGGATTCATGCTATGGGTGTAGTCCCATCTACCTTGCATAAATCTATTAAGTTCATTTGCAATAATTGAGTAGTCACAGTCAAGTCTGACCCTGAAGCTATGCACTTATGTGAGATGGCAACTGCTGGTTAGGTTTTAGTTGTGCCTATTCTTATTCCTTCAGTGTCTTCTAATGTGTTGATATTTACTCTAGCAGTACCTACTACAAAGGATAATCTTGAGATAGATGTCCTTGAAGAAGATCCTTCTGAAGGAAGAAATCCTAAGACTACTTCTCAAAATAATGCATGTCTTGGTGATGATTGGGGTTCCCTAGACTTTACAGATTCCTTCATTAGGGAATATAAAGTCAACCCGATCCACTTAGACCTTTCGATAACATTATCCAAGCCCGCTATCAAAGAATATTACTCTTTTGTATCATAGGGTAATGTGAGAAACAATTGTAATGTTCTTATCGTTGATCCTCCCCCTCTTGGGGAAGATGGTCACACTTATGCTAAGGAGGTTAATGTTGGTATTCTTGTCAAGAAGGATGAGGGCGGTCCCATAGAGGAGTATGATCCCTATTTTTGGAATAATACTCTCCATGTAGATCCTCCATTTTCCTCTATCTTTGTGCCTTCTTCTTGTGAGCAAGTCAAAATTTTATCCATAAGAGAAAGGGTTGCTTCCTACTCCTTATTCTTTATTTGAGCAAGAGCATATTTTTTTGAGGCTTCTAAAAGCCCACTTGATTACTCTTCCTTCTCGTACACGTAAGGAATTTCAGAAACATGATAAAGCAAAGCATTCTTTCTATGCATACCATCGAGTGCCTGACCATTCCACTAGTGAATGTAAGGCCTTGAAGGACAAAATACAACTTCAAGATTTAGGTGCCATCACTCATTTATTTGCTGGTGCACCTGCCTCTTCTTCAAATGACAAGTGATATTGAGGTTCACCTCTATCATGTATGTTCTAAGTATCTTTCATGGTTCTCCTCCCCGTATGTTGGGGGAAGTGTTAACTTGTTCTGGAGATGTGTGTCCTTTTAGGGACCCCCTCTCTTCTCTATGTCTTTCAAATGAAGTGTCCCTTGAGTGGACCCCTTTTTCTTTTGAAGGGTTCTTGAGGGAACCCCTTTGAAAGCTTTCCTCTCAAATGAATTCATTGGCATCTAGCTTGGGGGAAGCTTGACTAGACCTCCCTTTTCAAATAGTGCATCCCTTGAGTGGACCCCTATTCTTTTGAAGGGTTCTCGAGGGATCCCTTTGAAAGCCTTCCAATTTGTTGATGGTCTGTGTGACTGTCCACTTTATTTCCTGTGTGACTGCTTTATTTTGGGCATGCTTTATCCACAGGTAAACATGTTGCCTTGCAGGTGTGCTTGTAAATCCACTTTCCAATTGGACTCTATGGAGTCTCCTCCTTTGGGTTTCCTCCATGAAAGAGATCTTAGGGGACGCCTTCTTGTAGGTCTGTAGGTTTGTAAGGTCATTTTCTTTGGGTTTCCTTCATTTGAGAGATCTTGGGGGATACCTTCTTGTAGGTTTGTAGGCTTGTAAGGAACATACTTCACGGGGCTTACTTCATATGAGAGATCTTGGGGGCTGCCTCCTTATAGGTTTGCAGGCCTGTGAGATGCTTTCATCCTACGAAATTTTTCCATCATTGGTTTGTAGGGCTTCAGTGCGCTTTGTTCAAGCTCTCCTTGGGTCTGAGGACCTATGGAGTTGTCTCTCTTGGAATTTTTATTCCTCCTTGCTCTCTCATTGAGCCTTTCTCTTCTCTCTTCTATTCTCTTATGTATATCGGATCGAAGATCTGCATCTTCTTCATCATGAGTATATGCTCTTTCTCTCTTTGACATTGGTTGCTTCCCTATCTTTTGGGTGTATGCTTTTCTTGAAGTGATTAATCCTTACCTTCTTCTCTTCATTTTAGAATTCTTCTATGTGTGTTATTTTTAATTTGGGGATGACACATAAAACTGAGACAACCCTTTACATCGAGGTCTCTTTCACTTTTGTGAATCAAATCTTTTAGTTTTTTATGTTCTAACATTGTTGTCTGACTTGCAAATTTTTCTTCTCTAATGCATTTGTTTTATAGGTCTTCAGCCTGGGGGCATGCTTCCTTGGTTTGAAGAGCTATTTGCTTCCTCTATAGTATCATTTTGGCATTATGATGTTATTTATGTTTAGTATATTTCCTTTAGCATGCATATTAGTGTAGATTCATATGCCTGCTAAAGTGGGGGAAAAATGTAATGTCGTAAAATTGCACCCCTTGCAATTTTACATACATTCTTGTATCCACTTTACCACTCCTTTAGCATCTTGAGTAGGCTCATTTTAGCCCCTACATTAACCTTTTTCACCTCTCAGGATGCTCAAAAACCCCTTTTCAGCAACTACCTTCACGTGCTAGCTTTGCGTCAAACCTTATGCTTTTCCCGTTCTTGTCATTTTGTAGTGTGATGTGTTTGGAAACTAGTGCACTACGTGGATGTCTGCATTCCACGCTAGTGCCCTACGATGTTTCAAAACTCAAACAACTATTTTTGAGCATGTTTTCCACTTGTCATCCATTTTTGTCGGTGGTAACAGCTTGGGATGCCTTGTAACCACCTGGGAAGCTTCTTTTTGCTTCTCCTCTCGCCTTAAATGTTATCTTTTCAATCCATTTGTGTCTCTAGCTTCATTCCAACTTCTATCTTCACTCTAGCTTCTCGGCTTCTCTCTTTTCCCTCTTTGATCTCTTGCTTGAAAAAACCTCTCCCTTGTTATAACAGTTTCGAGCACTCTCAAGCTTTTACAACACTCTTTGAAAATATCTTGGCTCTCGTAGCTATCACTTTCCCTCTTTGGATTGCTTAAGCCTTGTAGCTAATATCTCCTTCACTTCATGCTTGTGAACATCCTAGGATTCCATATCCCCTATCAATCACATTCATACTTCATGATATGGGTTCTCCTCTTTGAGTGGGGATTGCTTTTATCACCCATACTTGGTGGTGTGGGTTCTACTCCTAAAGCGGGGTTTTCTTTCACCACACACTTTGTCCATTTTGGTTCATTTCTCTCTATCTATCTGGCTGTCCATGTAGGTGGGAACACCAAAATAGGGGTTTGACTGAGGCAAACCCCTATACATCCTCAACAATTTCTCTAGATCTTACACATGCAGGTATTGAAGATATTCACGTGCTAGAGGCTTCATCACTTTTGTGGTTGTGAGCATTTCCTTTCTATCTCTTATTCTCTTTATCATTTCTATTTCACTTCATTTTAGCTTTATCACATTCTGTTATTTTCCAATACTTTTGTAGTTCTTAGTAATTAAATTACTAGTAGCCATTTAGCTATTTTTTGTGATAAACTTGCTTTTTGGTCCGTATGAGATGCCAACATGCCTCTGGGACACCAACGCACTACGCTATCGTCCATATTTCATGCTGTCTTCCTTTGGCTGAGAGCTTGTTAGTCTATCCAAAAAATATTCATGACCTGCTCTTTCTGATTCTTGAAATCTCACACTATTCCTTGAGGTAGTTTAGGGTAGTTCACCTTATGAGGCTCTCTAAATGAAGAGAACTCATGAGTAGCGAATCCCCCTTCTCTATAATATGGTACAATAAGTACAAGAAATTTAAAAATTGTAAAATAATAATGTTACCAAAATTGACAAAATGGATTGTATTTATTTGTTTCTCGAGCCTTCCAAATGCAATGGAAGTATCTATTTGGATCCATGATGATTCATTGATAGGGCTACATATGGGAGTCACCTTGATGCAGGAAGGAACATGCTCTCATGGCTCTGATACCATGTTGGAGAATTCCAAGATTTGAAAGCATGAAACAACCTTCCACTAGTGAAAAAAATATGAGAATATGAGTATGTCTATCATTATACAAATGAGAGTGTGTAAATACTGAGGAAACTTGCATAAATAGGAAAGATAGATGAGGAGAGAAGGTAGGAGACAATGACTAATTACTCCTCCAAATGTGCAACACTTATGAGCTCACTTGACAAGTGTGTGAGAAAATGGAAAATATGCATGCAATAGGTGTCTCAAGTGATGAGGACACATGTATCAATGCTATGCATTGAGAAAAAAATCCTAAAATTCTTAATTAAACTTAAGCTATGAGTGTGAATATGTCAATCCTAGAAATGTGATTATCTCACTAGGTAAATAATGACTCTATATACACTAACAATTAGTGCATGTTGTTGGGTAGATATATAAATGAGATCCATGCAAGCTATTAATTATTGGGTACATAAGATCATTGCACACTTTTAAATATCTTTAATGTAACTAATAAGGATGGAAGAATGGAATTTATGTAAATTTGTTAATATGATAAATGTTTCTATATCATTTGTACATTTACAAATCCCTAGGTGGCTGGTAGAATAAGAGGTATAAATGTTTGATCAACTTCATGTTTTGATTTCTCTTTTATGGTTTAAAAGTGATCAATTGGTGGCTAATGGAGAAAAGCTAAACAAGTCTTTAACTCTATGCAAAACCAAAGCAATAATGTAACCACCTAAGCCTTATACAATAGTGTGTAATATCTTGACCTCATATTCCACTCAAAATAGTATATAGTGATGGCTTATTCTATTTTGTAAGGAAAGAGTTTATTTTAATTCATTATACTTTATACAACACCAATGTTACACCCAATTGTCTTTGCAATAACTATAAGGTCCACTTATGTTAACTCTTCATTTATCTTGGTGAAATCATGTTTATACATTGACATTGCATACACTAGAGTATCACTGTGTTATCTCATGACATCTTTATTTTGTAAGTATACATCGTGAGATGTTTATGTATTATTTGTAAGGCAATTTTTTTTGACACATTCATTGTCTAACTTAATATCCTTAGGATAATATTAAAAAATTATAATAAAAATTCATATTATTCATACACTAAACATGTAAAATAGAATTGCAAATTATTTGTAAAAAAAATGCACAAAATAGATCTAGATTAAAAACACTTAATACACATTCAAAACTATAAATACAAAGACATAATTTTATAAACTGAAAAATAACAAAAGGACATATAAAATCTTCTTTGTGACAATGAAAAATGTTGGTTAACCCATAATGCTCCCACATCACATTTTAATTGATATTAAATGACCTTTTAGTAGAAAATATTAATATCTTCTATATTTTGACGATTTTGATTGGAAATACATTTTGAACAATAATTTCATCACCATTACTATTATTTGCATATTTTTTAGCCTCAAAAGGCACACATGATGTTATTCAAATTCTAGTTTGAACTTTATATCAATAAATATTATAATTAAAACTAAAATTGATGTTCTACCTTGTTGATCAAGTATTTTTTTCTATGATTTAATCTTCATTATTATCTTTTACATGATAGTTAGTTTATTTTAATGCAAGTCAAATATTATATAATAAATATATTAGAAAAATTTACAAGTTATGTGATCTATTCAACCATAATCAATAGGTGTAAGATGTCAATTGCATGCACACATCATTTGTGAATTTCTAATGAAGTCAAATATCTTGAAGCACTTTTTTGTTGTTATTTCTAGTGAAACAATGAGATTATATTCTACAATCTCTCCTATATTTCTAAAAAAAAAGATAGAGATGAGCATACATCAAAATAAATTCTATAATATCAATGAAAAAATTAAATGATTTTGAGTATGAATTTAAAAAAAAAAAGATAAAAATATATATTCACATTTTAATTTATTCAAAGATGATCTAAGAAAATGGGATAGACATGCATATATAAAAATACATTACACAATATCAATGAAAAAATTAAGTGATTTTAGTATGATCTCAACAAAATAAGCAATCTCCTCACTCTCTTAACACTTACAACATAACTTAAAAATCATCAATTATATATTTGTATGGTTGTATTAAAAAAGACTCACTACTAATCTTGAATTTTTTTCTAAGTTTTTCTTTGTCTTGTTTGTCAACTTGTAGCTCTTGATAATGTAGAGTTCAAGTTATTAATCAAAGATTATGATAAACAAAATTAATACAAGAAGATAAAGAAAATTCACCTCTAACAATTTATCGCCAACAATTCATGGTCATGACAAATTCATCTCAATTCACAGCCAACAATTCACCTGCAATTGATGAATTTTCCACGAGATAAATTTGTTATGACAATAAATTGTTAAAAGTGAATTTGTTGACGGTGAATTTGCTGAAGCCCATAAATTTAAGTCCTGATTATAATGATAATTATAACATTTCATTCTGATTAGTAAATTTTGCAAAATAATAATTTTATCTCAATAAACTTTGATGCGAGCCTAAAACCCATGCCAAAATTATCTGTTCGCACTGGTTTTGAGACAAGAAATCAGAACATCAGAAGCTACAATAATAGGCATATTACAAAGCAAATAGCGACAACGCTGCAATACGCTGGGGAATTCGCAGGTCGTCTTATTTATATTTTCCACTGGCAAGTATTAAATTACCTCTCCAAAATGCTCAACAGCCCAAGCAAATGCCAGTGTTCTCGCCACAGGCGCCAACGTAGAAACAACACAGGCCACCACAATCGGCCTCAGTGGAGCAAAGTTGATTATTCTGGCAGTCGATTTGTGCCGAAGCCATCATTCCCAAATCATACAATATCATCACAAATACTATCAATATTACTAACAGTTTTCTCAAAAACATAACTTCTCTTGCCATGCTTGTTGCAGAAACACAGAGTGAAAACGGTATGAGTTTGAATTTGTATGATTACTAGCATGGGCTTAAATAAGTGGAGTTGTCCATCGTAATTGTCGCGCCTTTTTATTTTTAATGGGTTACTGGACAATTACCGTCTGTCTGAGAGAATATTCCAGGACGATAGTAAGGACATAAGGTTTCGATTATCATAAGCAGAGAGTAAGTAATAAGAAAATAAGATTTCATCAATTGTGAACTCCGTCTTTGGAAAATGAAATGCTGTGCTGCAGAGGAAAGTCACAAAGTATAACGGCGTTGTTTAAGACCGTCCCAGGGCGGCATTGTTAAAATATTGAGCTGCAGGGAAACGCCACAATGTATATTGATAAGTATTTATTGATTTATTTGCTTATATCTATTTGAAGTTGTATTAGTTATCATTTGTATTTTATAATTTAACAATTTGTAATTATCTGTTAATTGTCATAGAAGTTGTCAAATGTAATTATGATAAAAAGTATGTGAGAGATGTTGGAATAGAAAAAGTATGGTGAGAGACTAAAATATGGATTTGAGAAGATCAAGGAAAATCATAAAAAATACATAGGTCATGAATGGAGAACATTAGTTGAAAGAGAAGTTTCTAATTTAAATCCGTTTGAAATGGATAATAATTCCTAAGTGGTTTTCAATATATAATTTTAGAGTTTATTTATGATTTGTAACTTTCCTCATGCCTATATATTAAGTGTGAGTTTATGGGAAAAAATGTTTTTTTATAGGTTATAATAGTAACAAAGTGGTACAAATATTTAGAAAGAGAAGTTGTATTGGTGTAATTCTTTTTGAATGATTAATATAAGCTTTGGATTTTTCTAATGAGGAGTTTTTTCTCGCAGGGGTTTTGCCACATATATATTGTGTTATGGTTTGCATATCTTTTGTGATCATTTCTATTTTCTATTTATGATTTACTATTGTTTATGTATTTGGATACTTAAAGTTTTAAGCATACTTTCATTATAAAGATATCCCTTATTTCTACTTTTGGTATTAGAGCTATGGGATTGTTTAGAGAGGGATATATTTCTTCAAGTATGATTGATCATTTTTCTATGACTCTAAGAGAATTCACTGCCAACAATTCATCGCCCAACAATTCATCACCCAACAATTCACTGCAAGAAAATTCACCACCATGACAAATTCACTACAAGGAAAATTCACCACCAACAATTCACAGCTGTGGAAAATTCATGGCATTAACATTTTAAATATATATTTCCAAGACTTTGAATTTTTTTTACAAAAGAATAATTTTCATGGTTTACAAAAAAAAATTCAAAGTCTTGGAAATATATATTAAAAATATTAATGCGATGAATTTTTCACAACGGTGAATTGCTGGTGGTGAATTTTGGCAGTGAATTTTTCAGTGGTGAATTTGCTTGATGCCTTTTTCTACAATGATATTTTGTTGTGTTTGTTTGCAATTTAGGTTCAAGGTGATAATAGATAAAGACTAGTTCATTCTAGTTGGAGATTGAAAATTTTAATGGTACAAGGTATAAGCTTTGGAAGCTAAAGATGAAGTATTTCTCGTGAAAAGCTCAATAGACCATTGTGTAAAAGGAGAAGAAACTAGAAACCATGTCATATGAGGAATGTGTAAAAATAGATAAAAGGGTATGCAACACTATTTGTTTGTGTTGATTTGATTCTATTTATTGAATGTTTATGGTGAATATTTTTCTTCTAAATTATGTAATAACATAAGAGAGATATATCAGACTAAGAGTCTCTACAATAATTTAGTTTTGAGAGGAAATAATAATTTAAAATTAAGGATGGGGACTTCGTGGAAAAAAAATTGATTTTTTCTAATTTAATCTTAAGTTAGTTATAGTTAGTTAATGTATAGATATATGTGGAAGACAAATGTATTATATTACTATGTTAATTTTTTTATTTTTCATACAACCTAATCCTTACAATTAGG